>JAUZNK010021325.1:0-20743 GCA_035046665.1 Euphysa ruthae | reverse complement strand
GGTATATAAAGACCAAGATCTACAATTGCAGAAAGAATATTTTGTGGTAGAATTAAACCAGTGATTCCAGTCTTACACTCATCATATCTTAAAAAATCCTCACACACCTCATTGTCACCATCGACATATCTTAAAACAAGAGGCATTTGTTCGACATTTGAACAATCTGCTGCTTCATCACAAATTATAGAAAAATAATTAGACTTTTTAATTTTTCGAATTAGAATCTCCTCTATAGCTTTTTCATACGATTCAATTAAATGGTTTTGAGAAGTTTTTGAAATGTGTGGCATTTTTAGGAGTAGATAACAAATGTTTCTCAAGAATGTGATCACCGGCATCTACACAAAAATTTGATAGCTCTATAAAGTTTCCTACACAAACTTTTTCCGCGGATGTTTCTCCACTGTCGGGATGACTGTCATCACGATCACCTCGAAAAGCATTATCATTACGATCAAGAAAAATCATAGTTTTAATTATAGGGATTAATTTCTTTCGATTTTTTGAAACGAAATGAGGGTGAATCCTGGCCATCACAGGATTACCCCTGGATCTGCCCCTGTGCTAAATATTCCTCTGATTATTTTCTACTTTCCACTTTTTCATTACAAAGAGATATTACGTTGACATAAAACATATTATGTTGACATAAAACATATTACGTTGAGTAATCTTGCCAACTCCTTGTTGTGAAACATAAATACAAAAACACTTGCAGTATATTTCTTTAGCTGCAAGAAAACCGATGTTCTTTCAGAAATTTTATATATTTATTTGAAATGATGAAAGTAAAACATTTTTACAAAAGCATGTGAAATTAAAACACCGCTGCTCTATATACTAACCAAACTAGAGATACTAGAGATGTTTCCTCTTAACACTAAATCAAGGGGTTTGTGGATAAATTGCTCCTACTGTTTAATGAAAGAAACATTTTGAAGTATGCTGTAAAACAATTTTTCACTAATTTACTAGCTTAGCCACGACTGTAAAGAAATGTAACAAAAATTCAGGCTGCAACTAAGTTATCATTATCTTTGTAAAAAAAGTTGTGTTATAGTTTAAAATGATAGTATGTAAATAAATAATCATAAACCTTAAAAATTGGTGATTTCGAGAAGCATGTTGTATAAATTACATCCTGATCCTATAGTTCCTAAAACGAGTGTAGCAAAAAATTGTTACATTTTTGGGGTACGGCCTTCTCTTAAAGTTTAATCTGCTTCAAATTCTCTTCCCAGCGGTGTATGACATGAGTGGTTTTGAGAAAAAAAAAATAATGTGACGTAAATCTTCGTGCGGGGTCCCTCGAGCATCAGCATAATATTTTTATTCAGTTTCCGAAGTAATTTTAACGTTCATAAGTATTTAGATCGTTTTAAAAAATTCCCTGTCTCTATTCAAAACCTAACATCTATCTAGTGCTTAAAATATGTTGTTTGTCAGATACTTACTTATACACGTATAAAGAACACAATATGCATACACATCTGTTTGGCAAATATTTCATTCATTCGAGATTACATCAGCACTGTATATATATATATATATATATATATATATATGTATATATATATATTTTTTTTTTTTTTTTTGAAGATATGAGCTTACATTGATGCCATAAACAATTAAATTTTATTGTGAGCTTACTGATTTATTAAAATGAGATATATTCTTTAGAATTGGTACATTTAATACCACCATATTTTTATAATTGTTTTTTTATAAATATGTCATAGAGATCTGAACAATAAAAATTAGTACGGCATACAGGGATTAAGTTTATCGTATCAAGTAAATTTTTCAGAGACTTATATGTCTTCAATCTGCATTGTAATACTAATGAGTTATTTTCAACGAGTCCTTTTAAATGTCGAAGAGATAATCTAGCTGATAAATGTGCTTTAATACGGGAATAGCAATTACTTTTTTATTTGTATGGTGCGATATTATTTTTGTATATTTCAGGAAAACAGGAAGAATGTACACAGCAATTTGTTAAACGTTAAACCTTTAGGTTAGAGAAGCCATTGATGGTAACTTTTATATACTTTATTTATCTTGAAATGCGCTAAACTAAATCTGAAATTATTTTTTATTTTCAGAATAATTTTTTGATAGAGGCTGTGTTTAAGTATACAAAATTCAGGGAAATGAACATTTTATGTTTAAAAATAAATAAGTTTAGATTGGGGCTATGGGCTAAGGCTTAAACAGAAAGACGGTATTATGGAAACACTGAATTACACTTTCTATTCATGCTTGATTTTATGCAAAAAGATGTACCACCGAAACAAGATAACCTAATAATGACATAGTTGATTTCTAAAGAACCTTATTTAAATAATAACATGCATGGATCAAGAATTGGTGGATGGTTTTCCATGTTTAATTTCCAGATAGTTGTGTGGAAGTGAGCAAAAATGATGTTAAGTACAATAATTGGGCCTAACGGTGGTGAAGATCTAAGTTTTACATTCCATAACAGTTTACAGCAACCAGTCTTTTTCATCGATATATATAACCTTAATACTATGAGATCATCGCTCTCTTTCAGATGTTTCCAAAAATAACGTGTAAAACCTTCAACATAAACAAACACTTTAACGTTTTTAGGCCATTTACTAAATAACACATCACTTGCAAAAAATGACTTCTGTGCTTTATGTCTGCAATTCATTATTTTCATTGACCTTTCTTGTTTTTGCAAGCATAAGTGTTTCACAGAATCTGTTTGGTAGACCCGTTCCAAGCTTTTTCATATGTTCACCTTCCAAGTGACACCGAATCACAAATTTGAAGCTCATCCACTGTGACTTCACCGTCTCTTTTCATACCTCGTAAAGTGGTCGCATTTATTACATAAAGCTATATTTCATTCCAAATGCCGTTATGATATCTCAGCACGTGCTCACCTTGATGGAATACATTTAAGACAGATGGAGATAACATCTTCATGTCATTATAATATACCTTCAGTAGTAAAGGTGACAGCATAAAAATATGGTATAATTACTTTAAACGCAGGCAAATGATGATCCCAGTTCCCTTGTCTTTCAGCTTGCACATATAACGTCATTAACAATACTGGTTTCATGAGCCTTTGGATCCAGTCTTTAGTTATGGTATTTCTTGTTGAAATATCACCAAGAAGTTTGTTTCCATTAAACGTTGTTTTGGTTAACTGGTAACCCAAACTGCTAACTCAAAAAATTTCTATGTATCTTCTAACATGACGCATAGGCACTTAGTATAACAATGCCTGTCTTGTATCCGTATATCTCAAATGTCTCAGTCTTTTATTTTCACAAAATCTTTTACTGGTTATTGCAGTAAGATTTTAATCGGAAAAATTATTTTCATGTTCTTCTTTGTTATTTTTTTATTCTTTTTTGTTATGGTAATATTTATTATAGGAAATTTTTTTTTCTTATTTTCACTTTATAAATATTTAGTTTATCTTTTAAACATTGCATATCATTTTAATAATGGCTATGTATTTATATGTATTTATACGTATTTATAATTTTTTTATTTGCTCCTTGTAAAAAAGTTCCCATTCAAGAAAATATAAGTACAATTCTTTTATCAAAGACATTTTCTTCAAAACATTCATCATTGTTAGATCGAGTTTATTTTTTTATAAAGTTTTTTTATGTAAAGATTATTTAATTACATAATTTTATATGATATAGATCTCAAATATCCTTCGTACTTTGTATAAATGGAGATATGTTTAGAGCATCAAAACAGTTCGGTTTTTCGTTTTTCTTATTTTGGAAAATATTTTTATCTATCTAACGACATAATTTGTTTAGTTATTTCTTCGCTGCATTAACTCTTGCAAGTAAAAAAGCGGTGGTCTACAAAATTTTATGTTTTATGTTGCTGCTAAGCAATTAGCCAGGAATCTTTAGGATTAATCTGAAAAGATTAATTTTACATTGAAAACTGATTTTTTTTGTAACATTTTTGACCTCATTTGGTTTCAATTGGCTATATTGAAATCATATTAATTTAACAAATCTTAAAAAATTTTGAAATTTATATAAATCCCCAAAAAATTCCACCTTCTTTTTAACCACTTTCGCATTTTGAAATTCAGACGGAAATCTGTTTGTCGTATATATAACAATGGAAACAAAGTTTTAAGTTTAAAAAGATTTAAAGCTAGAAATCTAAGGTTTGAGGAGGTATACCGTTCGAGGTACTCTTAATAACCAAACAAGTATCCAAATGGCATATAAGCCATAAATAAATAATAAAAAATTTAATTAAATATTAAAAAAATAAATAAATAACAAAAGTTATTAAATCCCCATAGTGTTGTTTACTTATTATTGAACAATATACCCGTAAGGAATAGGACAGATGATTATAAATATGAGCACCACACCCGTTTCAAGTAGGAAAAATGCTTATAAATGAAAAACCAAACGCGTTTCTAGTAAGAAAAATAAGATTTAAATAAACAATCTAGCCGTTTCAAAAACAAGGAGTTATAAATGATCAAATATGCTAGTTTCAAGTAGGAATAAAAGTTATTAATAACCAAAGATACCTGTTTCAAGCAGGAGTAACGGTTATAAATGACCAATCATTTCCGTTTCTAGTAATTTTCCTACGATTATTTGTCCTATTTGCTACTCGTATCTTTGGATTGTTATAATACTGTTTGTCCTACTTGAAACGGGTGTATATTGGGCCTAATATCTGTATACTCTACATAAAACGGGTAAAACTTTGTTGTTAATAACTGTTTGTTTTCTTTGAAACAGGTACTAAAACTTGTAGTAAACAACTTAATCTACTAGAAAAGATATAAAACTTTCTACTCGCAACCAGTTTTGTAAGATAATTAAGAAATAATATTTAAATATTTATACGACTTTTAAAACGCAAAATCATTTTTCAAAAGAAAATTGCGTCATAAATATTCCTGTGCTTGATATTGGAAAAAAGATTATTTTTCAAGGGTTAATTTCACTTACTGTGAGTAACGATTTTTTTTCTGTTCCCAAAGTAAATGATCTGATTATACAGCTAAAAAGGCGGCACTTTCCAGTTAGACCCATGCCAAAAAAAAAAAAGAAAAAAAATGTTTAAATTTTGTTTTTAAAAGATGGTAATTTTTTATATAGGCAGATTTATAGTTAAATTTACTTTTATACAATAGTCCAACTCCAGACAGACCACAGGTTTCAGACAAAATGGTTATAAACTGTTATGTATAAAAATTGATAAAAAAACCGTCTTTTTCTAATCATATTAATAGTATTTGTAAAAAGGCAAATCAGAAATTGTGCGCCATTATTTGTCTGACAAACTCTTTATCGATATATCAAGCAAGGTAGCTAGTTTATGCCCATATTCTATCATACTTTTCTTATTTTCCTCTAATATAGATGTTCTGTTTCAAAAGGGAAAAGCATATTACAGACAGATTTCTTAAGAGGGCTCTTGATCTTGATGAATTGTTATTTATTGACAAAAGTTGTAGCGCGCACACAAGACATTTACAGTTGTTTATGACTGAAATTTATAACTCAATCAATCATATGCGTCCAAAACTAATTCAAGATGTTTTCTCTATGAAATGTGTGCCGTATAACCTTAGAAGTACATTTGCATTAAATCTTCCTCCCGCTCTTTTTACGACCTATGGAAGAAGCTCATTTCTTATTTCGAATCTTTGCCAATCTTTAAACGTCGAATTAAAGGGTGGAAAAGAGAAAATTGTTCGTGTAAATGTTTTTTGTAATTTTTCTTCTGTTGGATTGTATTAGAATTTATGAATATTTAAAAATTACTGTATTTAACTACGTCTTATGAAACGTTAAATAAATTTATTGAAATGATTTGAATTGCAAATAACACTGTTGCATGGCTCTGTAATTTCTTGTTTTAGCAACTCTTAATTTTGTGCATCTGACGTGCCGCTGCCCGCTTTTCTCGTTTTTTTTTTTTTTTTAATAGTTCTCTATAATTTTCTATGTAGTTTTATGTCGCTTTCAAAGGTTTCGTGCGTTTTCATGTTTTATAAACTGCTTTTTTAACCCGAGACCAAAGTTATTTTACAAAATTATAACATGATAAAATTTTGCAAACCAAGAAAGAAAGACATTTAACTAATCATAAAAACATTCTTTGATGGGGTTCATTAGTGAGACTCTCTTTCCTTTAGAAAAATATTATAAAAAATATCCCATAGTTCCTTAGCAGTTGTTTAGCTCAGGTAACTACGGAATAACTACCTTATATGTAACAAGTCGATTTTATTTGTTTGCTTGAGAAATTTCAAATCTGTTCAAATTTTGAAATGATGTTAAAGAAAATCATTCATTAAGCATTCGGCTTTATTAGATTATAAAATATTTAATTGAGTTATTAAATTCATTGTTGAGAAGCTCATAACAAACTATTCTGACAAATATGGAAATTCAGGTCGCATGGTATTTATTAGCTTAGGGTTTATTATAGGTTTTTTTCTGACTTGTGCAATTTATTTAGTATGTATAAAAAAGTCTTTTTAATCAACTTTTGCATTTATTTTATATATGCGTGCATTTTTTTTTTTTTTTTATTAGATATTTATTAACGCAGTAGTATACTGAATTAAAGACGTTTTTTTTTTTTTGTTACTTTTTCCGCAAACCACCACAGTATTTTACATGCATTAATATACATGTGAAATACAATTCCCCCACCACCCCATACTTTATTAATTTACACATGTTTGCATGTAGTTTTTGGAAATTTTACACATTTTTGCATGGAGTTCATAGAAATAATAAAAAGATATGATAATATTTCAAAGATATGCTTGATAAGCAAGTATATCGTTTCATTAACAATGCGAAATTGGACCAACTGTGTCAGGCAGATGACATTGGAGTACAGTAATAATAATACATAAAATTTTGAGTTTTTTAAGTTTTTATCACGCAGGAATTTCCAATTAGTGAAGTTGTCCTCTTTTTTTTGGGCAGGGAATCGCCTTCTATTAACCTTTTTCGCATAAAAAATTTTAGAGGCTTTAGAAACGTGTTATGGCTTAAGTGTGTGAAAAATCTGAGGAGAAAAGTAAAGAAAAAACGTTTCGAGTCAATATAGTTTCTTTAATCTGAATCAGAAAGTTGAATAACTAAATAGGATTTTTTTCTTCTTTTAACTCGTGCTAAGATGGATAGTTTTATAATGCCAAAAGAAATTTTTCAGTCTGGTTTGGAAGATAAGTGGAAGACTAACGACGAAAAGTATCAGAATGATGACGACGAGCAATGGAATAAAGGTATCTTTGAAATATCAGAAGACGACGAGAGTTTTAATATTTCGAATAGACTTTAACAAATCGTTATGGCAAAAGTTTTGTATGTTTTCGGTCTGGCAACAACACGTCAATAAATTGATTTATTATTGTGCATCACCGAACCAAATCATTTTCGTTTAGTAGAAAAAAGTGTGACACAAAAATGTGAATTTGAAATAATCTGTCTCAAAACTTTGAAAAAAACCGAAATTGCAATAATTAATGTCTCAAATTTTCTGAAGCTTCAATTCGCAAACATGTCGCAAAATCCATTTTTTTTGGACCTTCGATTCGCAAACATTTATGACGCATTTCTTATTCGGACATTAAATGATGTCGTTAAATAATGTCGTTAAATAATGTCGTCAAATAATGTCGTCAAATAATGTCGTTAAGGTACTTCTGTATGCTTGGTCGAAAGAACTGGCAAGTGTGGAATACTGCAAGCACGAGTTAGACATTGGCCATACCTCTGTTGTTGATTGGAGAAATTTCCTCTTTTGGCAGTTGAAGGCACCGGTACAACTGTTGAATCTGATTATTCACTTTTTCTTGCGCACACGCAAAATTTGGAGAAGCAGTAGTGGAAAAATACAAAGATTAGAAACAAGCGGCAGTACGGAACACATCGTTCCACACTTCATAACTAATTGTGCGAATGGATGTAGGGTCAGCGAAACAAAAACAGTGACTTATTTGATTAAATCATCACGGATATTGGCACTCGTTTCCCCCTTCAGTAGTGGCATTTCACATCTCGCTACTTAATAGAAGGATGCTGCAATGTAAATGTTTTAACTGAGCAATATATTTGCAATCAATATTCGTTTGTAACGTATTTTGTAGTGGCGGGGAAATTCAATTTGGTGCGGAAATTGTGAAAAATTTTTTTTTTTTTTTCTATTTATTTGTTAACCAATGTTTATAGAGCGGAGAGATCAGATAGTATTTAGACTATAAGTAAGTTCCTGAAAAATGCTCGCCATCTACACACCTTTGAAGCTAAGTCGCAATAATGCAAACCGATGAGTTTCTAAATTTTTGTAGGGCAGTAAGTTCTTAAAAAAGAATTTTGGGCAATATGGTTGGCAAATTGCAAATTATTTGTATTTTAGATCCTCTATTGCCTTTAGAATGATTTAATTGGGAACAAAATTCCAAAATTATATATTTATGGTTAACAGCAAAATACTTTTTGTTTCATTTAGAAAAATAGTAAACAATTTTTTAAAGACATTTAATCTTCAATATAATATTTGATAGCAATAGTTTATTATCGTTGAAGTATAAAAAAATACATAGCGATAGACTTTTCGCAATTTATGCAATTTTCAAAAGTTACATTTTTTTTCTAAATTTTGAGATCTTTGGGAAAGGATAAAAATCTATAGACTCACGATGGAATAAGGAGATTTGAACCATATGAGCTGAAAACCTTTTTATAAGAAAGCTTTTTAAAGTTTGAAGGCATATTTTTTTTTCCTTTGACTACTTCATCTTGTTCAACACAACCTGTACGAATCGCTCTTAATATTATTATGAGTTGCGTTCACAAAGGTGCTTCATTTATTTTTTCAGTTTTTTTTAGGTTAATTTGCTGATGTCATGTTTTCCCATCGCAATCTTCTAAAGAGTGAAGCAACCTAGCTGCAAATGATTTTTTTTTCATGTCGTACAACTTTATTTAATTTTTTAGCTAAATTTATTCGATTCGCCCTCATACTTATTTGCCATCGTTCAACCCCATGTACTTTCTCTCCTTTTTAAAAGCAATTTTTCTCTCTCTATCTGGAAGTATATGCATTTGCAATTGTCATCTTGCAAAGCTGCAACTACATTCTCGGTCAATGCTTACCCAAGCTTTTGCCAAGAACAATCAAACTCATCACTTATCTACATCAGCACTTTTTCTTGGGGCACTAACTCTTTGCAATGATTCACATAAAGTACCATAAGCCACTAGAATTCTGTTTATTGTGAAATTACATGATGATCTTTAATGCTTCCAATATCGTTTTTCCGCAGCAATTTTTAATGAAAGTGAGTCTTCTACAATTTCCTGAGATGCTTCAATATATATATATTTTTTTTTTGAGCGGTTTGCTTCTCGATGCCGATAATGCATTATTCTCTGATCGATAAATGTTTTATCTTTATTTTTTACCAGTTCGTTATTTAGCAGAGTTTTTCTTTTTATTTCATCAATATGAAATAGCTATGAAATGCAGCAATAGCTGATAAAAAACTTAAAACTCTACAGGGTATGCTTAGCTATAAGATTTTCAAAACATTTTTTCTGTTATGCAAAAATTTTTTTCTTCCGTAGAAATTACCTAAACTGTTTAAATCAATTTTAGGGAAGGTTTACTTCAAAACAGCCAGTTTAATGCTTTGTTACGAAAAATTTAAAGCTGAAGTGGCAGCTTAAAGGCGTATATAAAGATTTTAGAGCAAAACCAACTACAAAATCGAATTCTAAGAAGTTTAGGTATGTCAACTAATTTATGATGAGGAAATAAATTTTTTGACAATGTACTAGCAAGTTGATCTACTAACTAAAATCATAAATGGTTAAATTTGTTATTTTAGAATATTATTACTAAGAGAAATTGCATAGAAAAGAATTCAATATTTTTTGAAATCTCTTTCAAATACCTGACGGAAAAAAATATTCAAACCACCGATATTTTCAACGTATTTTATCGGAAATGATATTTATATTCACCATACTATAAATATAACTATAAAATGCAATGAATTTTGATCCTCATATCAATCTTAATAAAAAAGGAAATGCGTTACATTATTTTTGTCTGTCTCCCTATTGCAGCGTTAAATTCATCAAAACGTTTAATCAAGCGCTTTGATTTACCGGACATAATGTGAAATTTAATTGATCGTTTATTTTTATTATTATTAAAAACAGGTTAACTCTTTGTGTGCAAAACTCTTTGAATAAGATAAAATATAAAAATTTTATGCACTTTAAATAACAGTGCTTTATTTTTAATGAAATATCTACAAATTTCTAGACTTAAGACATGAATTGTACTAAAAACAAAAAGCTGACAACAGAAGATGCGGAGCTACCTCTTCAGCAACATCTCCAACCATTAAAAACGCATCCTGATGGTGGATGGGGGTGGTTTGTAGTACTGGCAGCGTTTATAACCCAATTTGTTGTTGTTGGTTTACAAAACTCATCAGGTGTTATTTTCAACGAACTGATACAAAAGTACAACAGACCGCGGGGAGAAACAGGTAGGAAAAACTTAAATCGTCAGCATGGTCAACCATGCCCAATATGTTGTGAATATTTAATAATTTCAATGACATTTCAATTTGGACACCCGTGTTTTTAAATGTTTGAATACTGGGGAAAAAGTTTATATTAAATCTAGAAGTTAAATTAGTATGGATAATCAAGGAGTTAATGAAGTGGGAACAACTCACCACCTAATTTTGTCCAGAGCTTGATTGCACTTTTGTTGAGTCATTGTTTATATTTTAGATTTTATTTTCGGCGTTTAAAAGGTGAGCTCAAGATTGCGTGTCTTCAACAATAATTTTGCAGATGTGCCTTTGATTTTAAAACTGTGATGCTAAAGGATAAGAGAGATGAGCTAAAGTAGAAAAAATTTCTTACAATAAAAATGCTCTTTTTTGGCTTGCAGTAATTCAAAAATTATCAATGCAAGTACCATTATCAATGCAAGTACCATTATCAATGCAAGTACCATTATCAATGCAAGTACCATTATCAATGCAAGTACCATTACCAATGCAAGTACCATTATCAGTATTATAAGCTACAATGCTTTTGTTGATCACTAAGACATTTAAAATTCCTGGTATAGTTTCAAGCATGATGTCCCCGCAATAATTCCGATGTAGACAGAGCTACCTTATTCTGAATGGATTCAATATCTATACAAAAAGACTCATTGGGAGACTAGCTGTAAATCACATTAGAGTAGTCCATATCGTGCTTGGTTTATTGAAGATTCACATTTTTCCAGATGATCTTTTAGTGCCGTAAACTTTCTTCCATAAATATATTTTTTACATCCGCATACAATAGGTAAAGTTTCAGCCGCATTTGATGAATAACTTCGTTCTATGAGTGAGTGGCTTCTATGTATATGAGTGATTGCGGTCTATGTCTATGATTGACTACGATGCATATGCAACTGAATACCAGATTTTATTGATTTCTATTATTGCTTCTAACTGATCGGTGTTGATACCATCATGAAGATGTGCACATGTAGAGTTATTATCACATTTTTCAAATTGTTCTTTTCTACAGCAAATCACGTAAGATAATATCAATATGTGATAAGGTCCTGAATAACTTTGTTAAGAAATATAAGAAATACGCTCCAGATCTATCTTCCTATATTATACCATTTATATCATGTCTTGTAAGTTCAATTCACTAAAAACTTACTTGTTAAATCAGTAATGTAAACAGCGTTTACTTGTTAGTTTATAGATTTTCTATGAAAAACCTTTGTTTATCTTTTTTTTTTACTCAAAAAAAGTTTTTTTGTTAATTGATTTTAGGTTTTTACTATTAATCTAACAATTCCAGGAGTTCAGATAATAACAGTTTTAATTTTTAATTATCTATAAAAAAAGGTAATTTTCAATTTATAGTTCTTTTACACCCGTTAGAACTAATCAAGCAATAATTTATATTTGTTTTTATTTTTTAATTTGTAATTAACTTAATTAACTTAACATTAAGGCAAATGATAATAAAAGAGATTAGCTTAAATCCCCTGGTTTACGAAAATTCAAGGTGTCTTTATTCGAAAACGTTACATTTTCACAATAATATTTTTGCATAAAATGTGCTCAGCGTAAAAGACTCTTTCAAAACAGGTATAACTTATTATAAATTATTTAAAGCGAAAAAAAAATCCCGGCTTGTATTTGGATTGTAACCCAAATGACGTCAACTCCCATTCACCATTTTTGGTACGCCTTCTAAAATTAATTACTTTGATATAAAATATCTCCATGCCAAATTTCATGCTTTGATCATAATATGAACGATTGGTATGCTTGATAGCCCTGCTACAATTGACACAATTTCTTTCATAGTTGCAATGCCCGGTACATTTCAATTTTGTTCGTTTGCATTTGCAGTGGCCTCGACATAAAAGTTTCTCGCTAAAGCCACAATTTATCAACTCACGATTAATGTTTGATAATCCTGGCAATGCACTCCAGACTGGTTGAAAACTGCCATTCTTTAACTGCTGCTGGGGAGGGTAGAACTTTCTTTGGACGAGTAGCTTAATCCCAAACATACCCTGCTTGGTATATAAATGTTTTGAGAAAATGCTATGCATGTCGGTGGTATGTTGTCAATCGACCTTCCCTATTTCATAAACAAACTTTTTCGACAAATACCTACTTTTAGACATGTACTGGTTCGGTCAAAAAATAATAAGATAAACCTTTCAATGTTAGGTAACAGTTCTTTAATCACAGATTTCGAGCATGCACTGGAGAGACGCTCTAATAGGCTAGTTCTAACGTTAAACCTTCGCCAGGTATCCCCACTCGTTTTCTTACTTCTTCTTGTGAGAAATGAAACTTACAACCTGTCATTGGGTGAAACATGAGAATATCTTTCGATTCTTTGTATCCAGGTTTGTACATAATGTGTGAATGAGAAAATATCGTAGATACTTAAAATGGCATATGATATCCACAGCTCGTCAAGGTTTAGTCTTTGATTATTGCTAAAGCAATTAAAACTACATCTGTGTGTCTATCGTATCAACTCTAGATGTACTTTGCAGTTTACTTTTCACTTAACGAAGGAAAGCATTCTTTGCAGTGTCGGAAAATTGATTGACTAATACAGAACCTTACTGGATAACAGTATCTACATCTGGCGCTGGGTTAAGGGACAATTTCGTGGTTTCAAGACGCTTGACTAATATACAATTATCACCAGATGATCAAATTCGACCATATTTGTCAGTTGATGAAAGAGAAAACATTTAGTTCTTTTTCTTAAAGAAATCATATTAATCTCAAGTTGGGACTTGTGACGCAATATATAACTGTGAAAATAACTGGACACTTTTCTTTAATAAAAGATTTAATTTTTTTGCTGAAGCTTTCTTGCATGGTCAGCTGCTGAAGCTTTCTTGCATGGTCAGCTGCTGAAGAGCTTTCTTGCATGGTCAGCTGCTGAAGAGCGGGTATTTTTTCCTTGAAATTAGACCAAATATTCTTTTTTCCTTCTAAATTATTATTCTATAATTTATTCTATAAACTGTTTATGTTGTTCTTCACCAAATTCTTCGATAACGTTGATGGTTAGTTTGACGGCATCAGATGCAATATTCCGGCAATCCGCTACAAGAGGTTCTTGGCTAAATCCAACACTTATAGTACATTGAATTCTATTACTATTCTAGCAAGTTCAGGACCCGACATCATTGAATGTAGTAACTGGGAAGCATCTTATGTTAGACCAATTGCACCACCATCACCTTTTATACACTTATTATTCTACTCATGTGCATGGTTGATTGCTATTAATAAGAATTTATTATTTGTCTTTGAAACAACGATCTAACCTTTCTGAAACTCAATAAATACACTAGGGCAAGTATTTTCTAGGCGAAGCCTTTCTTGGAGGGGAGCAGCAATTTATCGTGCTTAGTGTGTATGGTCTAGTGAGGAGAGTCAAGGTAAAATCTTTCTAAGATCAAGTTTGTATAAATCGAAATTTCCAGTACATAACAATCGAACAATAATTAATAAAACAAGTTCTAAATTTCGCACTGTGGCTCCAAAATTTAAATATAGAAATAAGAATCCTTTCCACCTGTGCCAAGTGTGGCAATATTCACTTGTTTTATTATTAATTTATGCTTTGTTTCATTAATGAATAAAGAGCACATGCTGCTATTTTCTGCGCTTTACTGGTTTTTCATACTTGCGCACCCCATATAGAAGAGTTTATTGTTCAGCAACGAGTGATGTACATAGAATTTTTGACCATTTCATATCTTCCAACCAAATACCAATTACTTTCAAGGAATAAGTTTCATACAAAAATTTAGTTTAACAATTTTTTTTTTTTTTTTTTTTGAAGTTTTGAACATTTCGACATATCTGGTCTGTAAAATTAATGATTTTTGAAGAAGATATGTCTTCAAAAATTTTTTGATCAGATTCCTCTCCCTATTTCATGCCCTTACGATGATTAGTTCTAATAAAAAATTTCAAAGCTTTATTTCTATATCTTTCTATAACCATTATGATTCAAACAAGCAGTATATTATAATTAAAGCCACCTCAATTATTTGGAAAAATTCTATGCCGTAAGAAAAAATAAGTTGTTCCAACAAACAACAGTCCAGGTGTATCTTTATTAAAAAAAAGTATAATTGTGGTAAAAAATATGTAGGTGCAAAAGTATCTAGCCGAATTATGCAAAACCAAAACGCAGTTTTTGAAAGAAAACGGAAGATTAGCCGTTGAATCGAACTAATTTAAGAGAACAATACGAGAAGAATTAGAAATACAATGCATGGTAACACAACCCGATAAAAAAATGGGCTCA
This sequence comes from Euphysa ruthae, assembly GCA_035046665.1. Lineage (NCBI taxonomy): Eukaryota > Metazoa > Cnidaria > Hydrozoa > Anthoathecata > Corymorphidae > Euphysa > Euphysa ruthae. The sequence goes on along the minus strand of JAUZNK010021325.1, from coordinate 5,834 downwards.
ATAGAGACAACGGAACATAATTCGAAAAAAATTCTTTTTTTCAAAATTTTCAAAGAAAAAGAACCCGAAATAGTACGATGGAAAATTTGTCACACGTGACGTTAGAATATTCAATGACAGTTGAACAATTATGCCAGCAGATAGGCATTGAAAATTTCTGTATTATAATTTATTTACTTTACTTCAAAAAAAGAAAAATGCAATTTTTTTATAAACTGATGTTTTAACTTCTCCTTATTTTCACTTCATTAAGGAAGACTCTAAAACAATAGCTGCAAATTGATGTCTATCTGTGCATTTTCCAATTTTACAATGTTATTTCTATCAATTAGAAGAAGGTGCTTTGCTTCTCTTTTTCTCTAAATCAGTTTCTTTCTGCTAGGCTAAAAGCTACTAATAAGCAGAAAGCTAAAAAACGATGTAAGGGTGAAACAGATATTACACGAACTGAGAAAGAAATTGGTTGATGTTAGACTTAAAGGAACGGAGATCACAACCCGAAAGAAAACAATCAGAAGGCAGAGAGTTCCACACGAGAGAAATACATTAGAAGAAGCTTGATAAATAAAAGTTTTTCAGAAAATTAGGTAACTGAATTGTTGAAGAAAGAGCAGCAGATAAAAGCCTTGTAGCCCTTGAGAAATTCTTAAGTCATAGTCTTACTTTTTTTTAAATATCAAAACGGTGTCCATAGAAATATTTATAGAACAGAAACAATGAGGTGACATTTCTTCGATTGAAAAGTGATTGAAGATTTGAACAAAAATCAGGATGAAAACGGTTGAGTGTACATTTCTGAATTAGGTCAAGAAGGTAAAGATGGCAGCAATACTCAATACATGATCGAATAGTAGCCTTATAGATATAAAGTATAGTCTCGGGCGGTAGAAATTAGCTTAACCGGAATAGAAATCCAACCTTCATAGCATTAGATTTTGTAATGGATTCATTGGAAGAATTCCAAGAAAAATTGTTTGTCAATTTTAGGTCTAACAAATGCATCTGTATAGGTTCAGTGAGTTCAGTAACATTCTCCAGCACAAATAGAAGGAAATGTATCCTAAGACTTCGTTTTTGAAGCATTAAATAACACCAAAAATTTCTCACCCCGTTCAACAAAAGTGAGAACATCATCCTCCAAATCAGCTGCAATTTCAGCCGTATCAAAAGCATTACTTGTTCTCCCTAAGGATGAGCACAAATTACGTTTTAATAGAGAGTTTTTAGAATATTACAACATTTTAAAACGCGTTTCAAAGCTTTTCTTAATGATGGATTCTGCGGAAAGTTTAATGTGTATATCAAATTTGTCTTCGTTGATTCGGTTGCTCTTGGACCGTTATCTTTTATATCTTTTATGTCGAATGAAAAATTCCGTAGGGTATTTATTACCTAGATGTACAATATTTTTGTTCGATTTCAAGTTCATTAGAGCTAGTAATCATATTTTTTACATGAGAAAATAATGATTTGTGGACAATTTTATTTTAAAGTTTTAGTTATAGTGGCGCTTATTGTTAGAAAATATGCCAAAAGGAGGCTCTGTCCGACTTGGCACCTAATGTGGAAAATTCTCCATTCAAAATTTTTATGCTCATTCTGTATTAAAACTAGACTCGCAAACAGCAAAAAAACCCAATTTGTTGATCCAAAATAGCAAATATGAAAATTTGTTATGAATTTTTTCTGTATAGCATATAACTACAGTGTATTTCATTTTACCTACTTTTTTAATTTCAGGCTTTGTTAGCTCAATTTCTGTTGGTATGATGTTTCTACTTGGTCCACTAACAACATCGTTATGCCAAAAGTATGGTTGTCGAAGCATCTCAGTTATTGGTGGTCTGTTATGCATGGTTGGGATGATCGCTTCAGCATATGCTCAGAGCTTACTAATTATGTATATATCGTTTGGCTTAACATGGGGTTTAGGTACCAGTTTATGTTATTTTCCAACGATGATTATTCTTGTACCGTACTTTAATAAAAAACTGGCATTGGTTAATGGAGTGGTGGGTGCTGGTAGTGGCGTTGGCACTCTTGTTCTCAGTCCTTTTATTCAATGGTTTGCTCATAAGTTTAATCTGAAGTGTATGTTTCTAATGTTAGCTGCGCTACATTCCATTGTCTTTCTAGCTGGATTTGTTTACCTTCCTATAGATCGTAAGTATAAAATGAGACAAGGAATTGAAACAAAAGAAAAAGAGAAAATTAAAGAAGGGATAGAAGTCAAACGGCAAGGGACTCAAACCACTTTACTAAGTTTAAATAGCCGACCACATCTATATCACAAAGCTAATGGCATTGAAGTTGATGAGCATGTAAATAAAACGAAAAGAAGCTTCCGAGAAACAGAAATAGCATCACTAATTTTCGATAAAGCATATGTGGCGTGGTGTATTTCATTATCGGTGTTTATTCTTGGATATTTTGTTCCATTTGTCCACCTTGTAGGTATCTTGTAGAATTTTGTGATTGTGACAAAATAATTTGATTTGCTGTTATATTGCGTATAAAAGAATAAATAAAAGGAATTGAATCTATTCAATTTGTATATATTTTCCGCAGTTAAAACACTAGCCAAACACAAAATTCAAATTAAATTTCCCCAAATATTTTTAAAAGCAAAATTTTCCCTTTAAAATTTCTTCTAATTTGCTTTCCAAGGTTTCACAATAAAATTTCAAAGCAACAGCTCCTATTTTCTTGAATTTAACGTTGTTTCTAATATTTTCCAGTAAAAAAAAAATTTTCGATGCCTAATTAATTCATTTTCTATTAAGCTTGATAGCCTAGTTCAACTGTCATAAAAATACCATTTGATCGTCCAGGTAAAAGGGAATAGGACCAATTCGAAATCAGCTTAAAGTTTTAGCATCATGGTGTAAAACTGTAAAAATGGAAATATAATAACAAATTGTATCTATCAATCATCTCCGTATAGAAAGAAAAACATCACCTGTAGAGTAAGGTTTATTCTAATGCTATTAAATCAATACGATTACTAAACCATTTTGATTAAACTATTGGTATTTCTTACCAATTAAAACTAAGAGGAAATAGCAGCAGGGTATATATATCTTACATCAAATTGATTAAAACCTCCAATGACTTTTGTAATTGAAACCTTGCTATCTCACATATAATCCGATTTCACAAACTACGCCTTATTCGAAATTACAATTCATATTTTTAAAAAAGGTCATGGTCATATAACACGCAATGCTATGGTAACTGTCAAACAAACTAAACATTTTAAGACCATGATGTTTGTTAAATTTATCTTATCCGGTCTAACTGCTATTACGTATTGATACATGCTGGGAGATATGTCAAACAGTTAATGTTCATATGCAATAATTGAACGAAACCTTCTTTCTTCAATTTTTTTAAACATTTTTGAAGAAAATAACTAAACAGTTCTCGGGTATAATGCAAATCTTTACATCAAATCAAATATCATCCCACAATCATCTCTTGTGTAATTCTAAGTTATGAATATAACAAAATATCCAAGTTTAGATTGAATCCTACTTTATATACATTAAGTAGCAAATATTCCGCGTTATACATTAATAGGTAAGGAATATTCCGCATTATACACATTAGGTAAGGAATATTCTGAATTATAAACATTAGGCAGAGAATACTCAAATAAAATCTAACAAGCTGCCCATACTTTTTTCATTATTCTTGCTCATACTAGAAAGGGATTTTGATTTTAGATTGCATTGGAAATATTTTTCTCGTACAACTTGTTTCTAAAGAATGGCATTTGAAAACAAATGACATATTTTTTAAGATCTGAGAAAACTTATTAGAAAATGAACTAATTGGGGATTGAAAAATTTTGTTTTACTGGAAAATATTAGAAAAACCGTTTTGCGGTTTTTCAAGAAAATAGGGGCTGCTGCTTTAAAATTTTATTTTGAAATGATAGAAAACAAATTAGAAGAAATTAGATGAAGTTTTAGAGGAAAAAATTTGCTTTTAAAAATATTTTGACGAAATTTGCAATATTTGAATTTGGTTTTTGGCTAAGGTTTCAACCGTGGACAATATATACAAATTGAATAGATTTAGTTCCTTATATTTATTCTTTTTAACTGCAATATATCAGCAAATCTAGTTATTTTGTCTTACATTTGGTTTGATAATCTTATCTATGGTATCTTATCTTTAATAGAAAAATCGACTATTCACTCAGAAGCTCAAACTAAATATTCTAAGTTTTTAATAAAGAATATGTAAAGTGTTCATGATGACGCAAAGTAAATACCTTATTTCTTTCCTTGTTTCAAGCTAAACGCAACATTTGAGCATATTTTATAGTATTCTACTGACCCCGATTGGCAAAATTTTTTTCTTTTACGGATGTTAGATTTTTATTAGAAAGTTGTAGCACAAGGTTTAATAGTTATACACCATAATTTCTCCTAATGCCAAAATCGTGACTGATATCGTCGTATTATTTTCAAATAAAATCTGGACAAATATCGCGCAATTTTGATATAAAATCTTGACAAATATCGTGTTATTTTCATATAAAATCTTGAAAGTTTAACATCTACTATTAAAAAACAAGGTTTTGGACTCTTTCAATAATTCTCCTTCCCATTATTTACTGCTCGAATTCTCCTAAATTACAATTTAAAATTTTTTGACCGTCGCTAAAAGTCAAATATTATTTGAGAATTTTTTTTTTAAATATTTGATAGGTTAGATATGCAACCTTGATTGGAATCCCAGAAGTCGATGCAGCCTTCCTCATCAGTGTTTTATCTATTACGACTACTTTATTTAAAATAATAAGCGGTAAAATAGCTGGTTCGAGATGTGTAAATAAGTTACGGATGTACCAAGTTGCTCTACTATTAATGGCACTGTCTACCACCCTTATACCTTTAGTGAAATCATACGCAGGACTAATGATATACGTCATCGTATTTGGAATAGGCGAATCCTGCTTTGTCGTAATGATTCCCTTGATAACAAAGGATATCGTGGGCGTGAGAAAGCTGCCTTTGGCGCTAGGGTGTGCATTTATGATTATGGGCGTACCAACAACAATTGGTGCTCCAATTGCAGGTGACTAATTTATTATGATATTCCAATCCTTCTCTCTAATTATGTCTGTCCTGTCTTAACGAAACAAAACTCTTGTGGTTTCAAATGCGAGTGGTTAGCACATTGGACTAAAAAACATACGACCAGTGGTTCTAACCTCCAAGTATGAGAGCGATTTATAAGAAATAACATAGATATATTTGTAGTTTCGAAAAATTTTTGTGATAAAGTTATTTTTGTGCTAAACACCATTTATTGCGTTTTCATTTTTTCTGAAATAATCATAAACTTATCTCAAAAACAATTCCTCAACTAAAACCCTCATTAAAAAAATTTTTTTTCCAATAACCTTAATGTTGTTTGAATAAACAAGACCTAGCTCCTATGATAACTGCACTCACAAATAAACAGTTACAAAGAAGTTCGAGTTAGGAATTAGGAATTCAGGTGCTTATTCCATCATTTACATAATATTGTGTTTTATACGTGACCTTATGATTGATTATAGGATGGATATATGACTACTTCGAAAATTACTCATACGCGTTTTATGTTGCCGGAGGTATGAATGCAACAGGTGTAATTATCATGTTCCTTGTGAACTACTTTAGAGAAAACCAAGTAGATACAAGATTTTTTTTTGGTGAAGGTATTACCAACGTAACGAAAAATGATAATATGATATACATAGAAGAAAAGGAAGACCGTCTGGAAACCATGACTGTTCAGTATACATGCCTTGGTTCAATGCAACGAATTTACTTTAG
>JAUZNK010021324.1:0-37332 GCA_035046665.1 Euphysa ruthae | reverse complement strand
TGATTATAACTTTATCCATCGTGTTCAAAAACGAGCCTTACGGGTAATCCACAATAACTTTGAACTTGATTTTAAATTGCTTCTCTTGGAAAATACAATGAGCGTTCATGAAAAACATTTACAGAGTCTAATGACAGAAACATATAAATCTGTCAACCAACTAAATCCCGAACTAATATGGGATAGTTTTTCTTTAAAAGATGTACCATGCATTCTCAGAAATTCTTTAATTTTGAATCTCCCACCTGCAATAACATCTAGTTACGGCACTAACTCACATATTTTTAAAGCTTGTGTTCTTTGGAATAGTCTCCCCCTACATTACAAAAGCTGTAAATCTTTACCTTATTTTATATCAGCTATTAAGACATGGATCTGCAAATCATGTACATGTCCAATATGCTGTTAGTTAGTTCTTTGTGTGTTTTTGTTTTATTGTTAATTTGTTGGTCTATATTAGTGTTTGTTAATATATAATTATATTCATATACAACTATGTCAGCGTTACCAACGTTAAATAAATAAATGGATGAATGAATGCATACCGCAGCGTAATGAAAAAACACATTCAGTATAAAACACCGTTAAGCATAAATTTCTTTGCACCAGCTGATCCATCGTATCACAAATCATCATGTCACAAATATGGATTGGTACAAACCCTTCATATTCATCAGTACTTTTTCCAATGACTACATGCATGGCATACCTTAGGACTGACATTGCAATCAAGGGAATTACCAGTGTCAGCACCAATCATAGTATCAGCACTATGTAACGAGGAGTATCTTAGTCTCTGCCATGTTCCATCGCCTGATAAAGTTATATTTCGACCGAGTTTGAATTTTGTAGCTCAATAGCGAAATTATTCATTGTGTATTGTGTTACTATATTATATGATGAAGAATTTTTTTTGACGTGATGCAAAAGAATTTTTACGCACTGGCGATGGAAAGGGGATAGGGGTTTACCCTGCAGGTCACCATGATGACTCCCAGTGTATTTTGGGTTTTAAAATCAGGAGTAGGGAGGATCATAAGACCTCTAAGCGCCTTCCCCGCCTACATATATAATTGGGCAAATACGAATGTAGGTGTGGACGGTTTCATGTACATAAAAAATTGAGCAAATATAAATCTGCCTGAGGGATAGGCTTCGCCTAGATATATAATTGGTAATTTTAAATTTACACCCCTACTGTCCGCAGCTCAAAGACCTTGGTTATTTTCATTTAAAAAATATTTTAAATCTCAATATTTTTAAATGTTAGCATGTACTCGTGTGACGCGTTGGTCTAAGGCGTTGATTAAAGACAGCAGTCACTTCGGTGGTATCAGTTCGAATCTGCTTACTATCAAAATTTTTTTTATTTATTGAAATATATAAAACATAGAATAAAAAGATTGTACAACTGCATATTAAAAAAAAAAAAAAAAAAAAAAAAAAAACTTAATGCATTTCAAGGGTTTGAAAAACTCCATAATCGAAAATCGAACTCAATCAATATTGCGAACCGTAAAGATTCACCGCATCTTAGATATGAATACGAATATGATTACAGTAATATATTGGTGCAAACCGGTTGTATAGTTTTTATAATCCGTCCATCATCAAAACTTTGTTTGTTTGTTTCAAGTTACAACAACATATTAAAAAAAAAAAAAAGAAGAAAAAGAAAGAAAAAGGAAAAGGAAACTGGACTTACTGCTGGAAGACGAGCAGTTTATGTGGGCCAGAATAAACTGGAATCTGGAAGAAGTCATCTCGCTTCGGTTTACATCACACTTTCTCTGCTGGTAAAATATCAAAAGTAGGTGAACGGCCTTTCGAATAATATCCATAAAGAGGATAACAATGCATAGTAGCCTGTAATATTTGTTAGTGTAATTCCCTAGCGCTGGGGTACAGCTCAGACTCGGTCAAGTTTATCTTCCTGAAGTGGAGTCCCGGTAGCATTTCAGTGTCTAACTGTATCAATGATCAAAAACCCCCTCGGTGCAAAAGATCAAAAATCCCAACGTTTCCGCGTTATCACAGGAAGAGTTTTTTCATCTTTTTTACTTTTTTATTTTTTCTTGCTGTATCTTAAGATGGTTTTTGTTTTGTTTCATCACAGTTTAATTTTCAAAAATATTTGTGTTTGTCAACTCAGGCATTAATAATTAAAGAGATAAAACGCATGTCATGAGTTATAAAATTTTATTGAGCGACGTTTCAGGAGTCTACTGCTCCTATCATCAGGCTAGCTAGTCACAGTAGCTCCGACATTAACATCGTCGATAACGTTGACGACTCGAGTATATTTGTTCACAAGGCTTTCACAAAAGTCAATCTCGTGCTTTAGCTGGTTTTAAGCTTGGCTACCTGTGGAAATTAGTAGTTTGCCCCAGACTTGGGCATAGTATACTTTTCATTTATTTTAGGGTGTAGCTGAGGGTATCCATCTACTTTCTCCATGTTGATTTTATAAGGACCATTTCTTTAATATGGTCATTCAGCTCCATAAATGCTCCGTAACTTCCACTCCTCTCTTTTTATCATCACACCGGTATTGACATACTGAGGTGGCTTTTTCGATTCTCTTGTCTCAAAACTTAGAGACATCTTGCCTTCAATTTTTATCTTCCAATGACCCTCATTTGGGAGTATAGCAGAGACGATCGTAGCAAACCTATTCCAAACATCATATATTGAGTTGATATCAGGACATGGTATTTCTCCGGAGGGTCCGTCAATATTGCCTTGTCGTAGCCACTAGCTAAGCTGCCCCATAAAAGCGTCAAAGAAGAGAGATATATCGCATCCTTATTTTAAGAAATACCCCCATTCGTTATATGGGTTAAATTTTTCTCTCCAGATCTTTGCTCATTGGTTCTCCTTCAGAACCAGGATGAAAAAGGCTAGCCTCTTCGAACTTTCCCAAGAACATTCGCCCATTGTTAGGGGATCGAACGTGTAGATCTAAATAAACAGTACTTTCGAACTTCTACAATGCTACCGAAGTCACCAATAAAAATTCAGTCAAATTTTGAACCACTATCGTCCGATGAAGAAGTTGATGCGGTAGCTTAATATTTTGATTAGCACCTGAACATGAGAGATAGTGACGACAAAACATAACAAAAGGGAAGTGGTATTAAGATACTACACTGAGCCATGGACCACGCTGAGCAAGGAATTCACGACAAAGCATGGGACATTTTCAACCAAGCAAGGCTACTTAGAGCCCCACGCAGTAAGTAAAAAGAAGCAGAAAACTATATCGCTTCTCTTAGAGACAATGTTATATTGGGATAACTAATAATTGCACCGACTTTCATTATTCTCCCTAGTAAAGATCGTTTTTGCCAGGACAACACGGCACAGGAAATTACTAAATTAAGTGACTAAGGCTCTCTTGTTTTCAGGATCTTGGGAGATGTTCCTATTAAGCGCTTCCATACCATACACTTGGTATTATGTTACAGAGAAGAACAACCTACTGGTTTTTCCCGCAAAGGAAGTCCACCTAGCCCATGGGAACTACGATTCTGCGTCCACACTAGTAGACTCAATTAATAAGCTCCTTAGAACCACAGGCCACAGGGTCTCCATGAATACGGCTACCATGAAATCATCCATTGCAATAACTAACAATAATGTTCTTTTAGGCACTTTACTCGTACTTCTGTGTTTCCCAGTAATGAAAAAACTCAAGGTCGGAACCCATGTTAGTCCCAACCTTGTGTATACCACTCGAGGAGTGAACGGCCTTCACGTATATATCGGCAATAACAATAATACATAAATAGGCAATGTCCAAGTCTCGCTCCTGTAATTCATCTCACTGGGCGATGGCAGTCCAGGTGACATAATTGACCGGAGGGCTAGTGGACCTGACTAAGCTCACCAATTGAACAAACGCTGACTCCGATCAATCGAAGTAGATGTTAGAGACACAGACTGCGATAGCAAAGACTTCAACCAATACGACCTAAGTATTCGAGTCCGAATTCGTAAAACGAAATGAAAGTCCCAGTGAATTTTACTACTGATAAAAATGCAACCATTCTCTTTATCGCTATTACCAAGCAGTTGGGTGGTGCTCCCAACATAGACTGATATAATCAGGAATTATCACGAGCTCGTAGAAGCCAAAGGTGACCTAGATCAGACAAACGATCTTTATCGATCTCTCAGACAGCTGTGACGAGTTAATATTTCAGGTCGTGTGCACTGCAGAGGGTGTCGTACATGGTAATAAATTAGAGTTGACCAATTTGTTTGCGCATGATCTGTTTAGGAAAGTTACTCTAACCAATAGATCAGATCGAGCCATGTCCAACCTCGACAAGCAGCTTTAGACTTATCGAGCGATTTTACTCACACTATTGTCGAAAAACAAGAAATGAGGTGAGAGTGATGCTGGTCAGCTCGAAGGATGGTACCCAGACACCCCGGCACTATTTGAGACTAAAAGTGAAGCCAATACGGGCTTTGTTGCTCGACAGATTCTCGTGGTAGCAGAGGCAACTGTTAATTCTGCACCGACAGTAATTGTCACGTTCCGCCCGTTCCTGGGGATTATACGACAAAAACGTTCGCTACTGAAAGATATGGCACTGCGGTTGCCTTTAACTTGAGCGAAACCAGAGTTTACGTTGATTGCCACCAAAGGGGTGGATAGGACTGTTGTTAGAGTCACATCTGACCGCTGGTTTGTCAAGCGAGTAGAACTGACACACGCTGCCATTTTCAGATTTCACAATAGAGCTTATGGCGAGAAAAAAAACTTCAGAGACGGGCAAGACTTTGTTTATACTGAAGGATATATGGATCACAAGGTACACATTAGAGCCTCACTCATAGAGGACAATTGTCAATTACCGCTACATTCGTAGAAGCACCAGCCCATCCTGTCGCAATATTGGATGTGGTCTGGTCTCGTCAGTTGTAGAGATGGCACTGGATAGTAGCATTACGACTGACTTATGTACAAATACACAATTCGGAAAAAACCTTCCTCACTTTCTGGGATGTCTTCGCCGCTGATGAGCTTCCAGAACCAGGTAGAATAGCGGCCGCTACCTCATTAATCTTTAACTACGACACACACGAGCTACTCGGTATATATTGGGTAGCATGCCGGATCTCATATAATGGTGTTGCGATAAAATAAGTGAAGAGGTTTGATTCTTTCGGTCTACCACCAGACGCCAACGGCATCATACAAGGGCACCGCACATTCTTTCGAAAGGGACTTGCTGAAGTTTGCCACCGACTTGATATCAAATGTTACAGTTATAACATCGCAGACGTGCAGGTACTGTCTGCGCGGATTTGCAGACACTATGCACTTTAGTTCTGCAAAAACGGAGCAAAAAAAAAATGATGTGGTAACTTCGGCCCTGACGAAGCAGAAAATGATCTTCGCATTCAAAGTCTTGTAAGACTTTAGGCCAACATGGGCTATTTTCTTCACATCACTCAGTTGAGCAGTGATAGTAATGGATGGGCAATTTAAACATGGAAAAAAGCTTAATATAGCCCTGGAGGTTTTAAGGGCATTGCTGCACTCTATTCGAAACAACCTAAAAGGTGCTACCTCAAAGAACAGTGTCAGAGGATGGTTATCTAACCAAGCGGCCGGGAGGTATATACAGATACGGCCACCTAAGGTGGTATTTGCCCATTTTACTGAGAATCGACGAAGAATTCTCAAAGAACATTAATCGTCGACGTGCAACCCATCTGTAGTGGACGCATAAGCCAAACCCGATCTTGCGCCGAAGGACATGTTTAGAACATAAGCAACCTATACTTTACTGCACTGCATTCTCAAAGCACGGGTTCACAAGTTCATAGCGGCTACTTTTGTGTCACCAGAATTGATATCCGTCGTCTGGAAAGTCATCAAATCGTTCTTCGCGCTTGTATCGGCAATTGCACAATAAAAATGTGATTTTAACGTTCCATTTGTGTTGCCCTTCACTGTCGCCAACCCGGTCGATAATGAAGGTCTGCCCGTGACATCCGCTGTAGCCCTGTAGCAAGAGTTTGGTGTCGCACTTTTCACACATTTTTTTTTTTTTTTTGCAGCTTTGAACATTTCCAAGACGTGGTTGACAGTCAGATTTTTTTTTTTTTTTCGTATTTTTTACGCCTCTTCTATCTGTTCTCAATCATATAGCGCTTCAACTTTGCATTGATCAGGGAAATTTTTTGGGTTGTTTGCTGAGCAGAAGGGAAAATAGGACCCTGGATGTTGGTTGTTGGTGAAACTCTCACAATCTGACACATCAAATTCACATGTGAGACACCTGCGTAGACGGCATTGTTTATCCAACCACTGAAGCTGTAGTCTATCAAGATCAAATGGCCCACAGACCAAATTGTTTTCCTTGGACACGATGCACGATGCACCAACCTGCATATTTCCACTCAAGTGAGATCCCTCTTTCGATTATCTGTGGATGCACTCGGACAATCGCTACTTTGTGTGACTTAACTATCTCACGACTTCCAGGTACTGTCAGAATTGAGCTGAAAGCAATCTGGCTGGCACCATATAAACATTTTGACGGAATTTAGCGCTGACTTTGCCTCATTTTTGCTGATGCTGTTGGTAGAGCAAACTGACAACGTCTCACCGCACACTTCGCAAAAGCATCGATAGTCGGTTTCGAATTGGCGGATATTTGACCCGCCCCACCTTCTCAGCATTTTGAGTGGGCATTTCCTATCGTCCCTTAGTGTGATTTGTCGACGGTCCACACAACATATTACTTGAAAAATTCGGCGGACAGGTAGACGAGTATGATCTTGAAAGTGTTGGTTTGAACCTTACAGCACTCGTCAAACACTATAACCTCAGAAAATTTGTCGGATTCATGATTTAGGGAAATAGGGTCTCACTCTTCTATCGGCTTCCTAGTGTTAATGGTTGGGGCTTGATGGGATTCCAAGCGATGATGGGTTATTTTCAGTGCGACTCAGCCAGGTTTGATTATCAAAGCTGCAGCCTCAGGAGGCCACTTGTATCCAAGTTGCTTGCGTCGCATTGTTCATACCTACGATAGATAAAGTACTTAGAATTGTCCTCATCAAGCAGGCCATCGACTTCGATAAAAAAGGATTTCATGTAGATGGTATCTGTGCAATCCGGTAGGATATCTTCTTGTGAGGAACGTGTTAGCTTCTTTAGGAGGGCAAGATTGGAGTATGCGGGGACAAATTCCCGTATATGAAACAACTGAGCCCTTGTTTTTCGTCTTCATATTTGATGTAGTGAATGTCGCTTCAATAGCCAATCTATTCCTCTTAGTAATTTGCATAGGTAGGCAGTTTCATTGCGGTCACGGATAATAATGACAGAATCGTCACCATGCCTAGCGCATTTTCCAGCGAACTGGAAACCCAAGTCTCTCTCGCGGAACTTGATCTTTGGTTTGGCACCAATGTTATAAACGACCTTGCGGGTAGTGGCTTCTTTGATACCCCCAGGGTCGAGTAATTCTCTGAGCTTTGGAGTGGTTTTCCATCCCTATTTTTCAAGCAGATGATCTCCCACGCGTCCGACTGTATACGGATTAGTGTTTGGATTGAACATCCAAGTGGAGAGAAGTATTGTATCAGTTAGGGAGAGGACGTCGCTAAGTGGCACACCCTCGACGCATCATTCTCGTCAGAAACCCATACTCACATACAAGATCCATGGCATCACCAAACCCTCCTATGGAGGAGTCTTGGAATGCCAGACAGACTGAAAGCATATGGCTTTGTGGTATTCTTTGTGTTGATTTTCCGGAATATCACCCCGGGTATCTGCACAAGTTTCCCTTGTAAATGCTTCAGTAATCCCTCTGGAAGCAGATTGCAACCTCCTCAGATTACCATCGCTCCACGCAAGAGCCTGACCACACAGCCGCAGTCTTGTAGTCGAGGGAATAGCCCTAACTGCGATTGCGATCATTATCGCCCTCTTTTCTTGTTCAATGGTTTTTTGCGCTGCAGTAGTCCGAATTCCTTTATTTGGCGCATGAGGAATAAAGTTTCTACAAGGCTTGTTCGGCAACGGCGTCCAATGTGTGGTCATGCTCGATTATTAGTGGTTCGGTTGGAATTTCTGCCCAGGCATGATTATTTTGACAAAGCACAAATACCTTTGTGTGAATATTGTATTTTCTGCTATCCCATATGGTGTTACCCAGAGCATCGACAGCAATCAATTTAACATTGAGGGCAGGCTTAAGGGTGAATATGCAACCTGTAATTGCGAGTTTCTTGTTGAAGCATTCTAGTATCTGCCGGCGCTTGGACGTCAACTCAGTACCTGTTCGGTTCATATTGTTCTGGAAGTGGTTGAAGACGTAGCGAACGAAACAACTTGTGAACTCACTGTCTTTCTTTGGTTCTAACATCGGTTCTGATTTGCCATGCAGTTGGGGGAGCAGCTGAAGCTCATAACGAATATAGACCAGATATTCTCGACTTTTCCTCCAAATTTGCTGATCAATACCACAAAGAGCGCTGGTCCTGAACTGATACCGCGAGCAACAGTTTCACCCTTTAAATGGTGTCAGAGACACCATCTTCCTCGATCACCAATGATAAGGGTTCTTTAACTGACTTACCCGCAATAGCGCATATGTTAACTCCAAAAACTCTAACACCTCCGAAGCCCAATATATCTCGCCTCTCGTTCGTGATACCCGGCCCTTTTGCTACAGGTCGCATGTTCAATCAACGATCATAGACACCTTCCTCTATGTGCTTACAGACTATTGTACCCCTTTGTTGATGTAACTCTTCTCTGAGTAGAGCACTGAGTTGTTGTCAACAACTAGAGCTTAGTATACTCTCTTATCATGTTGCAGGTGGGATTTTTCCTTCTTCACACGCGGTTTAAACCCAAAAGGCCGGAGAGGCTTCAAAAGCATTTTCTGAACAGCCTTCGGGATGGGCCAATCAAGGATGCTTTTTATAATTGCAGTATGCCGGAGAGGCTTCAATAACATTTTCTTAACAGCATCTGGAATAAGCTCATCAAGAATGTTTTTAGAAACTTCCTTGAGAGCCACATTCTCAGCTCGTATTTGCTCCATGTCTTCATTGTTGAAGGTATATTCATTCATAAGTTGTTTTTTATTCATCGTGGGAGTATATATTCCGATGCACAATAGTCGAATGAGTCTCTAAATGAAATTTTGGGCCAATTCACCCAACACACAGGTAAAGTCTCTATGGGCATGCTTCCCAGTATCTATCTATTTTTGAGGATCGCGATGAGAACCTCACAGCTTACAAGACAGAGCCTAGGACTTAGTCCCTACACGACATAAGCTACACGCAACTGGTGGCGTTCTATCATGACATAGCTGTGTGAAAATATAT
Source organism: Euphysa ruthae (assembly GCA_035046665.1). Lineage (NCBI taxonomy): Eukaryota > Metazoa > Cnidaria > Hydrozoa > Anthoathecata > Corymorphidae > Euphysa > Euphysa ruthae. Next base: position 27,960 of record JAUZNK010021324.1, on the reverse strand, counting down.
GTCGACACATTTTTGTGGCATAGTTGTAAGGGTCTCACTTTTATTGCACTAAATCAATATGAGCAGTTTAAAGTGCTGCCACATGTTGAGTTTAACTATTTTTTTGCAACCTGAATTTATGTTTATTACCTATAAACCTTCAATTTATTAGTAGACGTCAGAAAATTAGCCTGCATTAAAAAAAAAGAAAAGTAAAATACATTAGCCATAAATCAACAAGGCCATTTGAAGTGCTTCCGCGACATGTTGAGTTTAACAACTTTATTGCACTATTTCAACATGGCACGTTAGAAGTGATCCCACATGTTGAATTTGACCGTTTTTTGTCTTGCAATTTAATGTTTTTTTTTTATCAACTTACTTACAGACCTTTTCTTGTATAATGTCTTGTTTTTTTCTTAAGAATTATTTCTTGACTCTTTGGACTCACAAAATCGCGTTTCTTTCAACACGTATGTTCTACACTTAGCTATAGTCAATATCGGGCAGCTATAATTAACAAATATCTTAAGTAAGAACTTTTCCGGTCTCTGTGAATGGTTTGCAGAAAACAAAAGTTAGTATTCATTTCGGTGCGAATAAAACTAAATGCATTCTTTTTTCTATTAAAACTAAAGCTAAAACTGCGAGTGCTCTTGTTACCAGTAGAGGTATATCTATTAATAATCGACATACATCTGTCAAGTACTTGGGTTGCAAATTAAACCAAACTTTCAATTTTTTATCACCACCTTAAAGATAAGGTAAATGTAATATTGATAATAACGTAATAACTTATAACTGAGACTTTTAGAAAGAAATCAAGGGAAAAATGTAATAGAAAAAAGCTTTCCTTGAAAAAAAGGTTAGCTGATTTAAATTATCGTTTGTAATTATGGCAGAGAAGAAATGACTCACCCCAATGACTTTTAGGGTTAAGAGAAAACAAAAAGTTGGCATTAAAATGAAAAGTCCTTGAGGCAACTGCACATACTAAAGTATAATAATTGATCAGCTATGAAATGCAGTTTCTTTGAATGCCGTGGATAGCAATTACATTAATAAAGTTATAAGCTGGATCACAAGAATTTGACTTAAAAATGTTAAATATCTAACTAAATCATTGCTCTTACCAAAATAACGTAAACAACAGAATATCCAAAGCTCTTTAAATATAGTGAAAGAAGAGAGTACCAATCTTTATATTTTCTGAAGATAGAAGAATCCCTCTATGCAACAGCCATCCAAGGCTAGATATACCCTTGAGAAGATCTATCATGGGAAAAAGTTGTCTGTCATGAAAAGGTCCCTTTATAAGGAACAGGCTTTCTAATGAAATAAAATCAATCGCAAACTATAACATTTTTAAACATAAGATCAAGGAAACCTTTTTTACCTCTCTGGATATAGTTCGCAATATATATAGGCTATAATTCTGTAAAAAATATTAAAAATTTTTTTTTTTTTTTTTTTTTTTACTATGCTTAAACCTCGACTTTTTGTTGATGCATAGCGGGGCCACAATGGAAATATTTTTGTTTTTTTTTTTTTTACTCTGATCCAGTTTTATAATGCCTCTTTTGATTATAAATAATAAGCAAAAAATGAAAAAGCTTCTTTCTTGTAATATTTCTTGATTTACTTATCTTATGTCTTATAATTTATAACTTAATTGATGACTTCTAATTCTAGGTCCTAAATAGCATACCCTAATCAACAAGGGTTAGTTTTCTATATTTTATGTTTGTGCTTCATGTTTCTTTAAAATATAATTAATGAAATCCTTTCTAAGATTGTGTTTTAGTAAACTACTTGTTGTTCAAATTTGTTGAAAATTTTGAAGAAGATGAAGGAGAAAAGAAATTTGGGGAAGCTGAAGGTAAAAATGAAAAAGTAGGCAAACCTACATTCATAGAAACAGCTTAAACAGAGCAGGTATTGATTATATTTCTTTGGACATACAATTTAAATAAAAATTAAACAATACGTTAATATTAGGCGCTTTATTTTGTAAATTTGATGTTAAACGGATTGGTCAAAGAAAAGAAAAAAAATGACCAAAATTTGCTTAAATTTTAGTTTTTATTCTCGTAATAATACTACAGCTTCCAATTTTATTATTATTATTATAATTTTTTAAATAAATTTTTTATATTTTTTAAATAAATATAATGTGCAATGAAACTATATAATAGAATATAATATTTTATCTCAGATTAATATTTTTTGATTTGATTGTCTCTCCTGAAAAACAGCAGAGTTTTAATTCTTTTTTTCTTTTCTTTTTTTACAAAGGTTTTCTTTACGTCTAACTAAACCTGAATTGTTGTAATGAATAATAAGCAATAAATTTGTTGTAATTTAACTTTTTGAATCACAAAACATATTAAACGACGTAGTGTGATGCTTGAGATCAAATCTCTACTTAGAAGAGTACGTCAACCTCTTATCCAAGGCTGCTAAATTTATTTGTGACTCAATTTTCACTCAAAAATATTAGAATAATTCTATTCTTTTGGTAGACTATTTCAAGTCTTTTGGTTTTTACATATTTGATACAATTCTCTAACGATTTTGAGTCAGATTTTTGAAAACTTAAATGACTGAAAATAGTCTACATAAAGAAAGTCATCACTGATTGTCTGTACACTTTCGATAAATATGTTAAAATCCTCCATGGAACATGTCAAAACTCAACAATATTACCTTGAGTTTCTTGGGGCTCTTTAACTTGCATGTCACACTCAAGTCCCCTCCCTGATCTGCATTCCTTAGGACACCTGTACATGTAAAAACATTAACGTTATTTTGATTCGCAATCTCAACTAGAAGAACATCAATATCATTAAGAAACTGATCATCCTCGAACAAAGTATTCCAGCGCAGAAACTATAAAAGCAATATCTTCATTTGTTGAGGGGTTGCTTTTAGCCATTTTCAGATGTCTTTAATGCAACTATCGGACCACTGTTCTGATGATTTAATGTTGTTTTTGTTTTAAGCCATAAAATACGGCCCGATATCTTGATACTGGCCATATTATGTATTTTTCTTGTGACGATAACTAATGAGCTTTACATTATTGAATTTAAATTGAATTCAGTTAATTCACTTAATATTATAGTACTGGATGATATTTTTGAAGGTGAATCGGTTTCTGCGTCAGTGTGTGAAGAAACTTGCACATCAACAGAAGTATGTTAAAAGATAGGCTGTCATGATATATGATCAGATTCGGTTTTATCCAAAATTCGAGTCATAATAAAATTCATAATAGAATGTTAGTTACACCTGAAAAAAGGCTTACCCTGATTATAGTAATTTTTTATTGTTTGGATTGTTAACCTACTACCCTACTTCCAGATGTCACATTGGCGCATTTAATGATAATTTGTTCTTTTTTATAATAACTTTGTGGGTGCAACTTTATCAAATTATATATAAATTATATATTATATTATATATTATATATTATATATTATATTCGCTTCAATTTATTTTGTTCAGAAAAGCACAAATTTATAGAGTGGCGACGAAATTGAAACGCTGCGTCAAGTAGGAGAAAATGTTATCATTGCGTGACCAGCAATTTTTGGAGGTCTTTGGAAACACGATTCTGTGGTGCCTAAGTTCACATTCGTACAAATCAGGCCAAGAATAAATAATGAGCGAAGATTAGCAAAGCAAAAAATGCCGGCCCAATATTTGATTCATTAAACTTTTTTATTAGTTGGTTAGTTTTTTTAACCTGTCAAGTGTGCCGGATGAAAATCATTCTCAAATAGAGCTGAAAGTTGAAATATTAGATAATTTTAGGCAAAGTAGTTACAATACGTATTAGAAATGCAAAATTTTGATAAATAGAATTATCCTAGAAAAATAATATAGTCTAACAATCAAATTGGCACCGTAATCTGGTAAGAATTGTAAATTGAATATATTAACAGTCTACAAATGATATGGTTGTTTCTAAATTTCCATAAAAATATGCGGTGTATGGAAAGATAGAGCTACTTATTTTTTGCATATTTGATTTCCTTATTCCAAAATATCACAGTTTGTTGGTGTTATTCAATAAAACTTAATAAAATGTATCCAGCGCCTTTAGTATGATGTAACTTTAGATATTCCAAAAATCCCAAAGCGTCCAAAATTTGAAAAGAGGGAATTTTGCCCTAAAATTATTTTTGTTTGGCGGCCACTCTTTTATCAAAATATTTTCCTTGAAGGATAATTCATTCTTACGATCGATAATAAAGGTTTTGTATTGTATCTGTTTCAAGCTATATAAGCATTGCTGTGTTCAACCATGCTGACACTAAAAATTTTCCATGCATTATCTTTTCTGTTATAGTTCGATGTTTGAAGTTTAAAAGTGGGTCAACCGAGAACTAACTATGCAATAGCTATATTTGGTACCGTTGGTAGATTTAACCGTTATGTAGATTCAACAAAAAATAAGCCCCTTTTTGTGGAAAAAAAAACATTTTTTTTTTTTTGGAAAGTCGGAAAGATGACTAATTGGGGAAACATATGATTCTTTTAATATAAGGGTGTATGAATTGTATTTTACATTGTTTCTGATCGCTCACATGGATAGGGTTATATCTTTTTACTGACTTGGTGCCAATCTGACTTTTGTGACAATTTATGCAAACTCCTAAAAAATTTGACCTCAGCATTTTGTCAGGAATTTCCTCTGGAATCAACAAATGATTGAACGCGTTTCAAGCCATTTCGACTACGAGAACACTGATTTGAGGCACAGCTTTTACATTTGCAACAAATAAACTTCAGAAGTTTTTAATGAGCAACAGGCATTATGCCATAAGTTGGCACAAGGTTGAGACTTCTAACTCCAAGACCCATTGCAATGGATCAAGATGATAATTTCCAAATGTTATCCAGTTAACAACGTGTAAATGGACGTTTAGGCTGTTGGTGGTAATTTTCTGGTAGAACATTTCCTTTGGTAATTTCCAAAAACTTGCTGTACCTGAAATTATTAATTAAATTATTAAATTGTTATAAATTATTAAATTATTTTAAAAGATTATCAATTTTGCGAAGAGTTTTTACGAAAACAGTGATTACAAAAACAGTTTTCCCTGCTTGAGACAAGTCCCCTTGGCTTGACCAACAAATGCTGATGCACTCAGCAAGACTTAGTAGTTCTTGAGATGGTTTAGGTTTTTCCATCATTTTCTTCTTCCTCATTGAATAGATAGCTGAGGCTGTGTCACATCCTTTCCATACATGAAGGAACAAAATATGATTTAAAAATGCATATTCAGAACCAACCGTTTTTTCGTCAACCACAACTGATTGCTTGTACCGTCTCGCTTCACTTCACTTCACTTGGTGAAATTGAAAACGAAGGTCTGGCTAACTGGTCTACCAAAAATTTGGATCTAAAGGTATAAGGTATAATCTGCATCAACTCCAACGACAAATGGAATTGGTTGTATGATAGACCGAGGTCTAGTTGCTTAAAGTATACGATTCCCAGTACCAACTTGTTACAAGACAGATGCTGGGATTAATGCATTCAGCAGTTAGTGAAAATTTTGAGTCAACCATTCTTTCCCACCATTCTTAGGGCTACATAAGTTCTCATTGCTATCTAGGTTAAAATTTTTCTCGCACAGTTAGTGATATTAGCTGCAATAGATGTAATTCATTATCGTTTTTCAGATATGTCTTCTTTTTTCTTTGTTCAGATGTTCTTTAAAATAAAATCAGCAAGTTTTTTGAAGTCTATAACATCTCTTCGTCCTTGAAATTCAGTGAATGACAGACAACCTTTGTAATGAGTGCTTTTTGTTTAAAATACATTTGTAAATAGGCAGGGGAACCATTTGTTAGCTATTCAATTTTAACAAATAGTTTTTTGACAGTAAATGGCTCAGTCGAAGCTTCACTTTCAATCCAGTTTCATAGATTCAAGAAATTATTTTGCATCTTCTAGCCTTCATTTTTAATTTGATGTATTAGCAGAGATTGCAGTGTGTAGGAAGAATTTGACCCTGCAACTCTCATGGTAAACAGCTTCTAGGGTAATTAAATAGACACAACATTGCACTCTGTGTTTGACTTCACTTCCCCAACCATCAGCTCTTTCTGCACACATATGCAGGACTATGTCTCTTTCAATTGCCAGTTCAAGTTTTCAGTTCAAAGTTTTCAGTTTTGTCGCTAACAGTAGTTCATCAAAATATTCATAAATGCACAGCACAATAAACATAAACCAAAGCACAAAAGAAGTCATGAAACACGCACGTTTAAAAAGAACACCAAAAATAGTTTATGACTTCTACCTGCAATAATGATATTGTTCTTTTAATAGAAAAAAACAAGCTATAGCCTGAAAAGAATTTTTTTCTTTTAAATACTGTGAACTTACATTGCCACTAAGAATGTATTCTCAGGGAACCTTGAAAAGGGAACTTAAGAAATATTAGAAACAGTAAGGATAGTAGTTCAATAATTTACCTGGATGAAAATAAGGTATATATTTTTATATTAAAATTTTATTATACTAGCATTTAAATGTATGGTATATATTTTTCCGTGTCATTTCCAAATGTCTTCTTAGTCACTAGTTTCAGAGCCTGAGCCCCTATCCCCATTTTAGCACGTTTTCTTGCTCCATGAATGACAGAAATAAACAGAAAATTTGAAAATTTAACTCAAATACAATTTTGAAGTGATATTTTAATGTGAGTCTATGTGAAAAATAGAGAAAATTATAAAGATTGAAATTTACCAATAATATTACGGTACCAATATTTTATTATGCCAACATTATAGATCGCAGAAATTTGAAGATCGCTCGTATCTAATAATAATGGACCAAAATCCACTTTATAAATAATGATAATAATATTACTTTATTTTCCAAAACAATTTTAAAAAATATTATATTTATAGTTATACAACTATTTTATAAAAAAAAACAAAAACTATTAAATATTTCTTTTTTAAAAAAGTTTGAATTGGACGGACAATAAACATACAAATAAACTAGCCAAAGGAATGACGCCAAAGGAATGACGCCATTTTATAGTTCATGACAAAATCCGAGGTTCATGCAAAAATGTTAATAAAAATAGGCAGACAAAATAAAAGGAGAGAAAAAAGCAAGATTATTTGTCCGAAAAACTAAAAACAAAGATTAAATAATTTTTAGTGAAAATCATTTTAAATTGATACCGTTTTGAATGGAGACAGGAGGGAGTTGGAGTTAAAATTCTTAATTTTTCAAACTCATTTACAAAAAAAACAAGAGATTCATTCCAATCACAGATACATTGATAAATGTCATTAATGGTAAAAAATATGGTAAGTATTCTATCATTTAAAATGATAGTATACTTACCATATTTTTGCGTTATAGAAAATATTTCAAACAGAAATTTTTCTAACCTTCGTGAGTGGTTCGTTGATAAAAATAACTAAGCTTTGTAAAAGAAAAAATAAGTCCTCTTTTCTTCTAAAATGAAAACTAAAAAAGCAGTTCCCTTGAATATAATTTATAGAGGGACATCCATTAAACAACCATACCTCAGTCAAATACCTAGGCTGCTTCAATGGTGGTCTGGCCGAGTGGTTAAGACTTGGGTTTCTTGTTATGGAGGTGTGTGGGTTCAATCCCGCTTAGAGATCAATCCGCCGTATAGGTCCTTCTATAATAAAATAGTTCGTACTACTTTTTATGCCCATGTTAAAATTACTGAATTATCGCTGATTATATCAAACCCTGAGTGGAGAGAAAATTGTTTGTTATGTTTTAAATTAAATTAATTCCAAACTTAAGTTTTTATATAAAAAACAATTTTTCCTAACACTTACAGCATGCATGCTCTATGCAATGCGCACTGATTCAACATCACTTTGATATTCATGTTCTGCTTAGTATTTATGTCTCAACGAATCACTTAAAATCTGATTGAAAAGTGCACAAAATAAATGTATACAATTTTGTTTAAATATGAATAGTCGTGCCCATATTGGTACTGAGCAGTATAGAGCCATAAATTGGCTGCCTGCTGATATGAGGGTTAATCAGGGTATTGCTGCACATGCATTTAAATTCTGCAGTAGACCCAATCAACTTGAATTACATGCCTGAAAATATAAATAGCACTTATATACATCATCAAAATCTTGTCAATTAATATAGAGGTAAAGTTTTTTTTGTTACTGCTTTATTTTGAATAATTCCTTTCAAAATTTGGGGTATTGATTTTTATATTCTTTTTGATAGATCTTGTTTGTTTTTTAAAGATAATGAAAGAGAATGATGAACTTAGTCATTTATCACAGATGGAAAAGAACTTTTTTAGTAGTGTAAAAGATGGTAAGTTAAAGTTAATAATGGAAATGTTGGTAAGCAAGCTTTTAAGATCTTTTAGAAATAAATTATTAGTTGAAATAAAATTGATCTTCCAGGTGAATTTTATTTTATTTCCTATCTATAAGCTAAAGTGTGCCATCATTGTTACATTAAAAAAACTTGACAGGTGTATAATGTAATTACCATGAAAAAATATTTGATATTATTTGGTAATTTTTTTGGTGGAAATAGTTCATTGATTTTGGGTTTCGTCTTGTTGACTTAAACATTTTGCGAATTTTAGTGTAAGAAAAATAATCCAGGAAATAATGAGAAGTGGTTTCAATTTCAATGTTACAATGTAAAGTTTAAATTTTGAAGAAAATTATACTTAGAATTTTGATCTCTCAGGTGACTTAAACATGGTATTGGAGATGTAAGCTGTTTGAGGCCTATTCGGTTCATGATATTGAAGATGAGAATTTGATAATGATGATGTGAATGTTGAAATAAATCCTGAGTTTCATATTTTACATCCTGTTACTCCACCTTTTATCATCATATTATCTTTTACAACTGAATAGGAAAAATTTGTTTGAAAAATAGCTTGAATTAGATGAAATTTCATTGAATAGGTACAATGTTTTAAATAGAAATATTAAAACAACATGTCATGAGTTATAATATTTATTGAGCGACGTTTCGGGAGACAACCTGTTTCCATCATCAGGCTAATTACAATGATCAGTTCTAGAGATTATATAGGTTTTCGTAGGCTCGAAATCGAGTGTTTTCATAATTAAATTAGTTTATTCGTTATAATGACTGAGTTGACAAATACCAATATTTTTAAAATTACGATGTTTTCTTTGTTCACTCAGACTTTTAAGTCAAAGTTTCTGGTTGAACTTCGCAAAGTCCCTTTTAATCACTCTTGTTGTAATTAATAGTAAATAAAGATTTTTGAGGTGAATAATATGAATAATATTACTTTGCATCTTTAATTTCTTTAGTTCAGTCTGGTGTTTTAAGTTAGGTTATCCATTAAGGTGTAAACAAAGATGTCTCTGGTTTAGCTGAAGCTGGGTTCGATTATTATACAATTAAAATGTAGAATAAACTAATTTTTCACCTGGTTGTATTTTCTGCGATTTTTATATTAATAATGAGTTTCTATTGTGGAAATTAACATTATGATATTATTAAATGTTTGCCTTTGGTAAAGTAATTGATTTGAGTAGAAAATCGCGTTTTAAATGTTTGGCTGAATTATGCCTCCTATATCCTTTTGACAACTGACATTTTAGTTGCTTGGGTAGCCTGTATTGTTTTTTGATTTTTTAATTTTTAAACTTTTAAATTGTAATACTTGTTGATAAATTCTCCTATTCTCAGATTTTGAATCAAATCTTAAAGAGTGGTAAAATTACCTCCACATGGTTCACAAGTAGTTAAACACTTTGTTGAATTTTACAGTAGTGTAGTATTTTTATTTTCATTTGCCATTTTAGGGAAATTGGATGATGTGAAGCAGTTAATTAGTCAGATGAAAATTGATTTAGAGGAAAAGGTTAGTACTTTTTAGAAAGGAAATACAAAAGGAAAAAGAGAAAATGTCATAAGAAGTATGAATTTTTCATAATATGTTTTATAAATTGTTATAAGCAAGCTTTAACTGGATGAAAAAAAAGGTCTGATATTTCATATACTGATGTTTTAAACACAGTATATATGTGTAGAAATAACAAAGTGATTAAAATAGTGGCTCGTGAATAATTGATGAATTAAGTTAAGAAGCAGAAAAACATGTTTTCAAGGTGATTAATATCTGTGCAAAGTTTATACTAAAAATATTCCTTATAAAAGATCAAAATGTAAGATTTCTTGTAGTAGTTTTTGCCGCAATGGAAGTGGTGCTATCTTGCTTTTTGGCTCCTATACAAAAAAAGTTAATGGAATGAAAAAATTTAATTATCTATTAATTAGGCAACACAATGACATTACGATCCAAAAATAGGTGGCCCCAAGAATAAACAAAAATGACTCAATTTTAAAATTTCAGGTTTTACTTTTGAAAAAATAGTTGTCTCTTTTATAAATTGTGCAGTGCAAATAAAAAAGCCTTTTCATGAATAATGAGCGATAAGTATTTGATGTTTTTTTGCCATTTTTTGTGCCTTTATTATTATTGTTTAAGCATAGTAATTAAACTTAATTGAGAAAAATTGATAATATAAATAACACTTGTTATTTGAGTTTTTATAATGGCTAAAACTCAAATTTTTTTTAATCAAAAAGATGATAACGTTACTTGAAATTTCTATGATCTAAATCACAAGAAAGATGCTGTCCAAGAACAAAAATATTGTCACATGTCTTGATATCACAAGAAAGATACTGTCCAAGAACAAAAATATTGTCACATGTCTTGATATCACAAGAAAGATACTGTCCAAGAACAAAAATATTGTCACATGTCTTGATATCAACTTTCGATTTTAAAAAAATATCTAATAATGTGAAAAATCTTGTTCTAATCAAATTATTAAAAAAAAAAAAAAAGCACCAAAAGAAAACAAAACTAAAATAACTAAATATTAAAGGCTGCTCAACTTGTTAGGTAAACTAATTAAATATTGATACATTTCAATGCTTCAATCAGTATTTTTGGGTTAAGATGACTGCTTAATGAAATGGGAACTGCAGGAAATGCCTTTCAATCGTGTATAGATGACACGACTAAGATATACAAAGGTATCAAATGCTTCTTAAATTGGTTTCAGTCCTACAGCACCGTTTTTGTAAAATCTATTCACCTTATCAATTATTGAAAAAAAATTCGTTCATATATATTCATTATATCAATTCCATCTTTACGCTAAACAAAAGTAGATATTTCAGACATTGAAATTTTTGAAGCCACCTCAAAATATGTTCCTTATACCAATATAAGGTTTCCACTTAAAAATAAAAACAGCACCACTACTAGTTGGAGTAAAACCTGAACTGCAAATTTGATAATAAATTATAATAATCCAAGTTTATGAAAAGGATATGATTATTGTACAAATTAAGATTAATTTTAGGATGGTATGACAGCGTTAATGCATGCATCTTACAAAGGTAATCCTGAAATGGTTGATTTCTTGCTCTCTCAAGGAGCAAATGTCAATGCAAATACTCACAAAGATTCTGTAAGTTTTATATCGACATTTCATTAATTAGAAATATTAAACTTTTCACAATTAGATAACTGATGAACTGATATTACTTGAAAACAGATGTTAAAATTTTAAAGAAAATTTGCTTTATTTCATTGATTCTGGCTTTTACACAAAAATTAAATTTTCATCTGAACACCACTTTAAAATGTATATCACCTGCTGCAACTCAAATTTTCAAACTTACATCATCTAGTTGGGACATTATTTAAACCTTTATTTTATATGATTTTTCTTTCTTCTACTTGTTTTTACTAAGTATTTGTTTGAATTGTTTATTTTCAAAAAAAAAAGCAACAACAATAAAATGCATAAAGTTTATCAAAACAAGTACAAAATGTAAGATTTAAGCAACAATCAGTTTTAATAGATCATTTTTATCAGATTCAACTCTTCCCATAAAAGATTAATACGCTTTTATTTTGGACTTTTCGGGAAGCCTATGTGTTCTATGAATTCACTCATGTTTATTTGTCTGTTTGCCCATTTTTCTTCATAATGTTCAATTTTCTTCATAATGTTAATAATGTTAGCAACCCATTCATCATGTTATTTTTTTAAAAAATTTCTGTGAAGTTAGTGGGCGTCATTTTACTCAAATGGCCACATAGTTTTCAGCATATTAACGCTTTAAAAATCAGAAACTAAATATGATATAAACAATTGCAGTCATGTACTTTCCTTTCTTTTGCATAACATGGCGAATATGAGTTTAATGTCTAGTCTTGACTATTCACTCGATATGGTTGTTAGCTTTGAATAGCATTAAAGAAACTGGGTTCTTTTATCATCTCTAATAAGTGTTTGTTGCAAACATTGTATGTTACAACATATATTTATGATGATTAAAAAAATATATATATATATATATAGCACTTTGGTATGCATGGTTTTTGAGTTGCTATTTTCTCTGACTTTCAACAGTTTATTTATTATCTTATTTTCTTTAGTACACACCTTTGATGTTTGCTGCTCTTTCAGGTAACACTCCTAATATATTGAACTTGGTATAAGTCAAATTGATTTAAGTGCAGTTCTAGTTAAAAAGCCATATTTTTTTGGTAGTGCAAATAGGTGCTATATAGAGCCACCTACTTAAAGCATTAGACACAGATAGCATTTAAATTAGTCAAAGTGGCTGTCATGTATAGCCTTAATTGCCATTATTACACTGTAGAAGCAGTATACATCCTCATGCTACCTATTTCAAAATTGGAACAAACAGTTACCTTGAATAAACAGTCCACTGACCAGGGCCAAATCCAGAGTTAACTTGGGTTTACTGGTTACCTTAAAACAGTCTCTCTTGATAGGTGTTTTTAAAAAGTCTCATTCAATATTGGCTAAAACAGACATCTAAGCATCACGTTTTCTGTTTTTTTTTTGTTTTTTTTTTTTTAACTATTGTCTATTACCACCCTTTGATGTTTATTAAATAACTAAAACTTTTAAGCAAACAGAATAATAAATGCACATAACGGTTTAAAACCTTATTTTTTAATTTTTAAGAACTGTTTTTTTTGAAGAGTTTAAGCAAATTTATTTGGGCACCTATACCAGTACTAAAAGTGTTCTGAGTTTCACTCTGAATAGGAAATACCTAATTTTGGTGTTAGATCGGCATTAAGAAATGAATCAAAAGGAAAACATCTGTCATTTCAAATATTTTTTGTTTTATTATTGAACCAATTAGATGAAGGGAAATTAAATTTTTGTTACGGCTTTTGAGGTTACGAAAACAATTGAACCAATTAGATGAAGGGAAATTAAATTTTTGTTACGGCTTTTGAGGTTACAAAAACGAATAGAAACTATTCAAAAGCATTTAAAAAATTTTTTTTGGTAATTTTGGTTGGGCAAAATTCAGTGGCAAAGGTTTTTATTTAGGTTCATCCGATTGTGTGCGTTTGCTACTTGAAGCAGGGGCAGATTCCGAAGCAGTCAACAAAATAAACAGAACAGCATCACAGCTTGGAGCGTTTACAGGTTAGTTTATACATATTCAAATTTTATAAAATTCTTGTGTTAATATAGATGGATTTCTAAACATCTGTATTATTGGTATTTAAGTTATTTTACGCAAAAGTGGTCAGCGTGCCAGTTCAATGTTAAAAAGTGCAATCTTTAAATCACTCATAACTCATATTTTAGATTTTCAAATTCAATTTTGAGTTCTCTTTCCAGGCAATTTGTATTTTGTAATTTGTAATTTGATATTCAAGCATATAATACCCATATTTGTTTCTTATGAAAAAAGTTGGAAAAAAGTTTTGGTGTTGAATTTAAGTGTTTGAACCTTTAAAAATCTATTAAAACATTTTCAAAATATTTCATTTGAAATTTTGTGCAATGCTTTCTAAAATCACACAAAATATTTGGCAAAAGTATAATGCAAAAATTAGCATGAATAGATTAATGCTAAAGGTCAAATTTTTTGTTGAGACAAATCTTAGTGGCTTTTGTTTGTAATTTGGTTTATTTATTTATTTATTTTGATTTATTTTTGTTGGATATGAAACTGATGTTTCATCTCTATTGTTAAAGATTCTAACATTAATGGCAAAACACGAACAATGTATCTAAAGTTTGACCACTGGGAATAAGTAAACCAAATTTAGAATTGTTATCTTGTTGTTTACAATTTTACATTGTTCAATTACCTCATTGTACTTGTTTTGAATGCCCCCACATATACATAGGCTTTAGGCAAACTTATCGGTCTGGAGAAAATCCCAACACCACACAAAAAATAAGTCACAACCAGAAACTAATTTAACTCCCAACATGGCAGTACTCTCTTCACAGAGCAAGCAATCTATCAGAAGAAAAATAAAGTCATATCCCACTATATAGAAATACTACCATAAGCCTGTGAAAATGTGAAAGACAACAGAACAATTCAGCAAAACCCTAATATTAGGGGTCGGACGCAGACTCTGTATGTGATTTGGTATTGGACCAGTTTGATTTTACTGCCCGGATGTCTTTCCTATCAACAAACCTCTGGGGGGAAACAAACTCTATTCATTCAAGAAGCCACCTAGTGCAATTTTCCAGTCGTCTCATATAACGTGTACAGCAATACTGTAACTATTGAGAATGAAAAGATATTTGCAGTTAATCTAGCCAGTTAATGTACACAGTTAAAATTAATGTTAAAATTAAGTTGAAATTTTTTGCATTCAATAATATCAATATGTTTTGTTGCCCAAATTTTGGGGCTTAAAACAAGTTTTTTCCCAACACCTGTTGAAAAATCAATTGCTTTGATTTTACCCAGGCTTGATTATTTCTTGATTCAAAAAAGAAATTTGTTTTAGTAATGTCTCAGTAAAGTTAAAAGGTTTTTGGTTTGTTTTGTCACCTGTTCTTGTTTTATGGTTGGTTTCCAAATTTTTTAGGATTTAAAAATTTTTTCCTTTGATTAAATCAAATTAGTAACAGCGCGATTGATAACAACCAACCTCTTTTAGTAATAGTTCTCTATTATTCTGATAATAAATAATACACAATATAATAATTACAATATAGTGAAATAAAAAATGTTTTAAAAACTACATTTCAATTTAAAATAATGCAAAATTTTACTTTAACGTACTTTGACCATAAAACAGTTATGTTTAAACACACAAAATTAAATATTAGTACAATTTAAGAGCATTTAAATGGAATGTTAATGATTCTTTTGTTACGTTTAAATAAAATTCTCTGTCGACAGTTTATTAAAATTAATTTTGATTTGGTTTTGATTTGGTAACTACTGTCTCAATTGAATTATTCTCTACTGAATGTTAAAAATATGCACAAATTTAGGTACAAATTTTGCCTCAAAAATTTTATGTATGTATGTATATTATGTTTGTTTATGTTATGTAATGTATGTATATACGTTATGTATGTACGTTATGTATGCACGTTATGTATGTACGTTATGTGTGTACATTATTTATGTACGCTATTTATATACGTTGTGTATGTACGTTGTTTATGTATGTTGTGTATGTATGTTGTGTATGTACGTTTTCTGAATTGCTTACTTGAAGAGGAATCTGTAGGAAATTCTGTTTCGGATATAAGCAATATCATAAGATAAAAACTCCAACTTTTGAAAATAACCTCAAAATGAAAACGAGCAAAACAGACCAAGATATTTATTACATGAACTTGATGTTTTCTGCATTGCCGTGATAATCTTGTGCGTGTGACGTCATTATTTTAATTCTGGGGGTTTGACAAATTACATTTAAGATAAGTTTTTAATATATTTTAATAATTTTGTTTTTGAAATAATCTTTATAACAAATATATTTATAAAATATATTTATAATCTTTGAAATAAGCTGAAGCTGTTTTGTGGTGGCGTCTTTCCTTTAAAGGAATCTTTAATTTTTTTCTTGGCTGTTGTTTAAACGCATAATCATTAGTTTTTCTTCTAAGTTTTTCCTCAGCTTAGTAGTTATGTTTTGTCTTTGCAGGACGTCACGATTGTGTTAGTGTGATCAACAATTTCATAAAGTTTGAAGAAGTTGATTATTTTACTCGCCAACATGGTAAGTGATGGTTTACTTATATATGAATAAATTGAAGGTCTAAAATCTTAGACAAAAGTTATGTAGACTTTCTAAATACTTCCATTCCAATTTTTTAATTGTTGTCTACAAATTTATGTCAAAGATTGTCTGTAAATCACAAAAAAAATTTTGAAAAATACATTCATTGTGCATATAGTTGGCTCCCATTTTAAAATAAATTTGTGCAATTTTGTGATTGGTGCCACAACCATTTAATAGAGGAGAAAACGGTAACCTGTTAGTAATGTTTTGGTAACATATCATTTTTTTGATTTTATTTTGTTTATTTTTTCTGTTGCAGATTCTTATTTGGATAAGCTTTCCTTGGACTTAAAATTCTTGCAGAACTTTAACAGAATTGAAAGGACCAATAAAATTTTTATTTTCTGATTTTTAAGAGTTTACTAATATTACGGCAGCCAAAAAATATAAACAAAAACGTTGGTACTTGCATAAAGTGGTCTTCTTGATCCATTTTATTAGGTAAAAACTAAAATTTTAAGAAAATGCACCACTGAAAATGACTAAGTATTTGAATTTTTTAGATTTAGTTCTGAAATTTTTTGAAAACAATGTATTTGCTAAGGTAATTTATATTACCAAAGTGTTTGACACTTTTAATGACTTTGTCTTACTACACAAACTATGTACATTATGTTATAGGTATATTTGAATTGGCTTCAACATTATTTAATGAACAGTAAACAAACCCTTATTTATAAAGATGATAAATTTACCAACTTCATAGCAATCAGTTGTATATCTCAGGGATCAATACTGGGTCCACCTCTATTTCTCATAAAAGTTCATTCAACAATTTAAACTTTATTATGTTTGAAGAAGATGCAAACTAACTCAAAACTAATAAAAGTATAGATGGTGCTTTGCAATCATTAATATCTCACTTAAAGAGTTCACAGTATAGCTTAGATGTAACAGGCTATCACTCAATGTATTAATATCTCACTTAAAGAGTTCACAGTCTAGCTTAGATTTAACAGGCTATCACTCAATGTATTAAAAGCTAAAATGTGCTTTTTTTCACCTGAAATAGTTTCAGTAGCATTTCTTCGTCTAATTATCCGCATTAAATAATAATTTTAGGCATAGAGAGAGAGCCACTATTGAAGTGTCATCTTGCTAGACCGCTGCATAAATACATTGTAATTCCTAACCTAAATCCTGTCAAGGTAAGCTTTATCAGTGTTGCAGTTTTGCCTATTCCCTAAGTTTATGCTCATTTTGTTTATCAATAAACGGGTGATATGAAAATTAACAAATTTATTTGAAAATTATTAAATTTATATGCAAATTTTACAATTATAAATTTTTTTGGAAGCAGATTCTGTTTATTTATTATTTTTTTAAAAACAGACTCCGTTAGTATTTTGGGATCAGATTTTGTGTGTATTTTGGAAATTTTTTTCTTAGTTCAATTCAATTTAATTTAAGCTTTATGTGATTTTTGCTTACAATTTTTGGTCTAAATTTTCTTGTTGCTAAATGGTGCAATTTACATAGAAGTTTCAAAATAGCTAAAATAAAACTTTGGCAAGTAATATTTTAAATTTCCTGTTTCTCAAGTTTAGCCTGAAATTTAAGTGTTGTTTTTGTTTAAGTATTGTAGCAAACTTTCGCATTTGTAGTTGGTGTTGTTCTTGAAAGAAAACTCTACATTGCTGGATGAAAAGAAGGAAGTAGACCGTGTTCTTTTAACTTTTTGTGAGCGTTCTTTCAAAAATGTCAATGAAGTTTTGTCTGTAAAAACCCATATTTTAAACCATCTTTACAACACAACTATTAAGTGGAAAGAAGGTAAAGAAGGAAAGGATGGATTGGATGGGCTTCTACGCTAGTAAGCTTTAATTAAATTTAAAGTCGGTTTATTGTAATTTATAGAAATTTAGATAACTTTAGAACTTTAGAAATATTTGGTGTACTTATCTCCATTTTATAAAAAATTTTCATGAATTACAAAGCACAGAGGTCCTTTAAATTCACCGCTACCAATATTAACTTAAATATGATGATGATTTAGTCATATCAATCGTTTAAAAAAAAAGATGGATATGACCCTAAAATTAATATCTTTTTGGCTTTCAATCTAAAAGGTAAAATTTTGAATGGTGCTGCAAATGTGTCAGTTGAAATTTCCCATTTTGTATTGCTTTTGTTTATATTTTGTAAATTTTGAACTTAAGTGCCAAAAGGAGGTAGTCACAGGCGTCTGAGCAAAAATGACTAAAAATAAAATGAATTGGAAAATGTGAATAACAAAAATTAAAGCAATAGATTTTTTGCCCCTGTCGCTAAGAAACAGTTCATGTGGAATAATTCTCATTATTGGATGATTTTTCTCCCAATTTCCCGTATGTTTTTCTTATGCATTTTCTAGGGTAGTGTACTTATTACTAAAGGTATTCATAAATGGGGTGATTTTGTCAAAATTAAAGTTTGGATAAGACGGGTGACTATTAATAGATGTTTTCTATAGGAAATGCTCAAAATGGTTAGAAGTTTGCTCTGATTGTGTAATTATTAGTACTTTATATATTTGAACTGATAACCCCCTACCCATCGAGGGACCACAATGAAAATAAGGCTTTGGCTTTTCTTGTGCTTATCTCTGGTATCAATACCTGTTGTTTAAAATATTGTGATATGCCGTAAAATTTTTTTTTTTTTTTTTTTGTTAAACGAGGTTCTTAACATTTAGTTAGTAAATTTTTTATTGATAGTGAATAAATAGTTACTTATTTACTTACTTACTTACTTACTTATTAAGAATTTTTTGAAATGTGCTAACAAAGTTTTTGAGTTTTTTTTTTATTTATTTTTTTATGATTTAAAGTTTTGGCGTAAAAATTTTATTTTATTTAATTTTTAGACAGTTCATATTTTTGAATATTATAATATTTGCACAAATATTTTTTAAGGAATGAGAAACTTCTTACTTTAGCTTAATTAAAGGAAGATCAAATGATGGATTTCAACTGGGAACTGAAACTGTGTTGAGAGATTCTTTAAAGTCATTCCCCTATTCTGCATCCAATATCCTGCAAACCCTCATTAAGACACTAGCTACTGTTCAAATGGTAACTCAATTTAACAGCACTTACTTTTAACTGCCATTAATAATGACCTTTATGGCTTATAAAAATGAAATAAAATAATTAACCTAATCTACTTGTATTCATTAAATAGCCCACTGTATATGGTGAGAATTTTTAAAATGAGTCTGTTGTATGGAATGTAAAAAGACCTCATACAAATATATATCCAGGTTCTGTATTTTATCAAATATTTAAGAATTTACTGAAATGTTCTGTAATTTATTTAGGTTTCAATGTCTAAATTTTATAATTATTTTAATTTTATAATAAGCAATGGATTGCATAGGATTGGGATTATCAGATCTTCAAATTAGCATCGGTTAACAGACAATGTTTATTAGAAATATCAGTTTGTGAAAATTGTTTCTGTTAGATGGGAGAAAAACAATTTCTAATATTTCTGTATTTATTTTTGTATTAAAATTATATTGTGTTTAACGAACTATCACTAAAGGTGTCATTTTATTTGCTTTAAAATATTTGTGCATACGTTTTTCTTTTCTCATAACAAAATGTCCCCAATTACGTGTAAATTTAAAGTTTCCTTATACACGTAAATTTAAAATGTCCATATATTCATAAATTTAAGGCCAAGATAGAAAAATATCAAATAAATAATTGTTCAAACTTTGCTAACGAGAACGATTTCTTTTAGTTAAAAATATTTGTTTTAAATGTGTTAAACTTGATTTTTTATTAACTTTGAGATTTTTTGTTTTGTTGGAAAAACTAGATCCCTTAGAAAGCAAAAACAAACTCCCAGGCAGTTTCGCATCGTTGCCATTTAGTTACGATAAAACATAAAAGTTTGTGATAGGATTATTTGGGTGGGGTAGAGTCATTCCACTGTACAATAAAAATAAAAACATCCCGGACTTAACTTTCACAACATACCTTTTTAATTCAAGCCATTAAAAGTCAACAGTATGTCTAGTTTCTGAGGGGGAAATTTTTTTGTGATCTTTGATGTCGTTTCAGAAGCAAGTAAGTCTACTTCAGTTTATTCTCTTTGATAAAATCACCAAATTTGTAACAATTGTTTATTGTTGTTTGTAGATTTTTTAAACATTTTAAACTATATGCATTAATCATATTTGAATCATATAACTTTTTGAGTTTAGCTATTGGTAATTAAATAGAAAAAAAAAAGTTGTGTAGAAGATTTGATTTACAGGCCTATCAATGGTACTTTTGTAAAAGCGTATACTGGAAGTTGTTTTTGGTGGTCTGTTGTGCAATCAATATCGTAGCTGGAACTTCCACGTACATTGAATATGCCGTACAGCGTTCGCCAATTTTTACAGTGTATTGCATAGATTCAGATAGTTTCACTATTTATGCCTGAGCAGAACAAGCTGGGGTACGTTCAATTGATGAACCCTAAACACCAGTAGTGAGCTGCAATTCAAATTCTGCATTTCTCAGTTTTAACATTTGCCATAATATTTTTTTTCAAATGTTGCATATTTTTCTGCAAAACAATATTTTAATCAACCAAGATTAAAGTACACATATTTTTCAGATAGTTAAAACATGAGCTGTAAGGTTAACCGCTTATTATTCATAATATTTAGCAAAAATATCAACTAACTCTTATCATAACTTCAAAAATATCTGTTGGTGATATCAAGATATAAAAAGAATGTCGATTTTCTTAGTAATTATATTTAATATAGCAAAGGAAAACATAAGCCTAAACTGAAAACAAAATTTAGTATTTTTTAAAATGCTTGTTTCTTTCCATCACTTTTAGCAAAATAATCTTTTTCAATTTATTGATATTTATTCAGGGGTTTGAAACACACTTCTTCTGCACTGGGTAAACAAATCATACTTCTGAAAAATGAGCAGTAATTTTAAATGTAAATACAGGCAATGGAAAGAAAAACAATAGAATTTAAAATAAACCTGTTGGCTAGAGCTAATTTTTCAATGATATTACAATTAAGAATAAAACGTATGTTTATATACTTACAGTGTTTAAAACCTACGTAAAAAATCAGCTGAAATAAAAAAATTTAAGTTGGAAGCAAAAATAGTGCTGTTTTTAAGGTAAGAAATTAAAGACTTGCAGCCTCAGTTTAGCTGTTTTAGACAATCTAGAATCAATCTAGAGTATTTAATTACATAAAAATTTTGTGGCAAACCAACCATGGTAGCCTTGCTTCTGGAGGTCAATGTTATATCCCCTTCAATGCTTCGTGATCAACAGCACCATTATGGTATTCCAATCATATAGCAAAAATTAAAAAAGATAGCTTGCTGCGTATTCTGCCAGTTATATTACAAATCATTTATTTTTTATTAATTCAATCACTGTTTTGCAAAATTCAGAAGAAAGATAAACTTTTAGTTTATCAGCTGAGAACCCATCATCAAATATGTTTACAAAATTCATTTGATCACCCACTGACTTGGTGCAGATTTTGAACCTATCACAAATTTAAGTTGTCTGCACTTCAGTTAAGTTAATGACTTACAAATGACACCATTATAACATTTGCTCATAGCGAAAAGAATTTCCAGTTATGACCAACAGATTTTTGTTTATGTCCTACAAAATTTCATTTGTATCTGACGTTATGTCTGAAGGGCTTAGAATATTTATTTGCAGCCCTGATTATTCAACTTCTCCTCGATTTAGTGGATCCATGGTGCAGTGGTCTAAGGAGCCGAATTAACGGAGACCATAGTGAAAAGGTATGAGGTTCGGGCTCACTTGAAGACCACCATCTAATTTCGAACAGCATATTACAGCAAAATTTAGATGGTGTATATCTGTCCTCGTCCTGTGTCCCAAACTCCTAATATATGTTTCAATAAAAAAAAAAATGGATTTTATCTTATCATCACAAAAAAACATTTAAAATTATTTTGGGTCATATCAGTCCATAATGGTGGCCAAGTTATACTTAAGCCCTGCTATAAATTTATAAATTTTAAATTCTAAGAACTAAATTCATGGCTACATAACCTTAATTATCATAGATATCAACTTGAAATTTTCACCATAGATATCGTAAAAAACTTGCTACATTCTCAAAATAAAATTCTTTGTCAATCTTTTGTGGCTTTAGTGTTTAATTAAGATGTAGGCTACCATTTTGAAAAAATTATTTGAAAAAGATTAAATTGAGATTTCGCTCAGAAATACGAAACTTCTGCTTGACAAGGTAATAAACAGATTATCAAAACCTTGTTGTGTTTTAAACTCTTATCTTGAATAGATGAAATGTTTAAGTGTTTAGGGGAATGCAATAGAACCCTAATCCAACTTTTATTTGCTATCAAAATGATATAGAGTTAAAAGGAAATAATTAATTTTTTGAATTTCCTGAAGTTTTTAGAAATTTGCACTATAAATTTCTGCAAAAATTATTAAATGTACATCATTTTAGAACTTAACTCAAAAGAAGAGATAATTCTTAATAATTAACATGGTTAAATTTACAAAATTTCTTCAAAAGTTTTGTGAGCAGTAAAAAAAATCTTTTATTTATAGGGGAATTCACCAAGTGCATTGATTGCTATCACCCAATCAATAAATGGTTTACAAAGGTTGGTATTTCAATACAGTATTCGGGCCTCTCTGGGAAAAAAAAATGAAGGTGATTTATAAAAAGAGCTTTGTGAATTGGTGAGGCGTTTGAATCACGCACTAAATTTTTAAATTTTTATAAAAAATATTTTTAAAACAACATCGTGTGCGTTTAAATGATATTCAGGTGGCACATTAAGATGTCATGAACCTTTTTTTATTTTTATGGCGATCATTGCTTTTTGTTATTAAAAATCCCAATCACTATCATAGCTAGTATTATTTTTAATTTAGTACCCTTCGTCACACTTAAAGAAGGTGTTGCCATTTTGAATTCTAGCAAGTTTATAAATCAAGCATGGCAGAAAGGAGAACTATGAACAAATTGCTATTTTGTATTTTCTGTTTCAACACAAGATGATGCCATGAGGCAAGAGGCGCACAAAGTGAAAGTTTGATAAAAAAAAATAAATGTAAAAATTTCCAATTAATTCAAAGTCTTTTGGTTACAAAGGAGCAAAACACAGAAAACGTATTTACAAATAAAAGTTTTTTTACATTACAGTTAAAACAAGGTGCTCGGTGTTTCGAGCCTAGTCAAAGCTTTGTCGAGCGTATGAGGTGCGTGAGCGTGATCAAGTGTTTCTCCCAAAGAGGCCTGAGTATTACAAAAAGAATCATTTCTAGTTTTCCTA
Source organism: Euphysa ruthae (assembly GCA_035046665.1). NCBI lineage: Eukaryota > Metazoa > Cnidaria > Hydrozoa > Anthoathecata > Corymorphidae > Euphysa > Euphysa ruthae. Next base: position 4,508 of record JAUZNK010021324.1, on the reverse strand, counting down.
ATTTTATTCACATTTTATTAATTTATCATTACTTTTTGAAAAAGAGTTATCACATTTAATCGACCTGTGTTATGAGAAAAGAAACTACCACTGTGTTTTTTTCAAATTATGTAAAGGTTCTGCAATATTATTGTTTTCTTTTTTTTTAAGTTTAAGGTTCTGCAATATTTTTCTTTTCTTTTTTTAAGGTTTAAGGTTCTGTAATATTTTTCTTTTCTTTGAAGGTTTAAGGTTCTTCAATATTTTTCTTTTCTTTTTTAAGGTTTAAGGTTCTGCAATATTTTTCTTTTCTTTGAAGGTTTAAGGTTCTGCAATATTTTTCTCTTCTTTTTTAAGGTTTAAGGTTCTTCAATATTTTTCTTTTCCTTTTTAAGGTTTAAGTTTCTGCAATATTTTTCTTTTCTTTGATGGTTTAAGTTTCTGCAATATTTTTCTCTTCTTTTTTAAGGTTTAAGGTTCTTCAATATTTTTCTTTTCTTTTTTAAGGGTTAAGGCTCTCCAATATTTTTCTTTCCTTTTTAAGGTTTAAGTTTCTGCAATATTTTTCTTTTCTTTGATGGTTTAAGGTTCTGCAATATTTTTCTTTTCTTTGAAGGTTTAAGGTTCTTCAATATTTTTCTTTTCTTTTTTAAGGTTTAAGGTTCTCCAATATTTTTCTTTTCCTTTTTAAGGTTTAAGTTTCTGCAATACTTTTCTTTTCTTTGAAGGTTTAAGGTTCTGCAAAATTTTTTTTTTCTTCTTTGAAAACCATTTTTTAAAAGTTTAGTTCTATCTTCAGGTAACATTTTTTTGCTCAGTAGCTTCAGCAAAGTTTGATTGAGATCTTGTGATGCAGTTACATTTCACTGTTAGTTGCAATTTTTTCTGAGGATCATCCATATTCAGTGGTATAGTTGTGACTTTAACTTTTATCTGAAATTTTTTTGAAATACAGGGTGTGTGCCCTACCACTAATAATAATAGAGTCTCTTCTCTTATTATTTGGCTTATACTGGTTAATGTACAAATGATAAGGTTACCTTGTTTTATAATATCAAAGATAAAATCTTTGTAACAAATTTTGCCCAGGTAGCATAATTTTTATATCTTATATATATTGATATATTAAAAAGATATAAAAATAAATTAAAAATTTTATAAAGGAAAGGAATTTTTGATTGAAGTTGAAATAGAAATATCTGCATAACAAATTAAGCACTTCTTTCCAATAAATTACTTCCCTTACAACAGGTGATTCCCTTACAACAGGTGATTCCCTTACAACAGGTGATTCCTATATTTTTTCTATTAAGTACCAAAAGATATTGATTTTTGTTGTGTTATTTTTAGTGCTAATTTTTCTGAATGCTGTAATTGTTGTGGTGATCGACACTGTCCAAACAAATGCAGTAACTGTAAAATGGTGAGTTTTCCTCCTGTTGAACATTTAATAAAACTTTTATTTGGTAGTAGCATATTCAGTGGATAAAATTGTTTTTAATTGTGCATATATCAAATTTTGAAAAGATTTTTTGTTTTGGAATGGTTATTCAACACTGAAATCCTAATAAGTTATTTAACTTGACTTGACTTATTATTTATACAGACTAAATAATTAAATTAAGAATTATTCACAGGAAATAATAATAATAACCGAAAGTATAACATCGGAGTTATAATAAAATTACCTAACTTTTTAGCCTTTTTTTCAACCTGCCACGTATTCTATTTAATTTTTTATACTTAACTGTAAATACTATTAGGGCACATTACTAATGTTAAAAAATTTTTTTTGATATAAAATACAAGGCAATTTATTCATTTATCAAGAGTTTGGTGTCATAAGACAGCAACATTTTCAAAGGCAACAAAACCAAATCTAATTTTGATGGCGCTTGAAAAATTTTAAAATTTCGGCCTCACCCAAAAAATTATTTTCATTGCAACACCCCAAAAAGTTACCTTTTGAGAAAATTCTAATTAAAAAGTACTTTTCAGGTTAAAGCACAGGGCTAGAAATAACAACCGAAAATCTATGTCTAACAAATTTCTAAGATTATGGTGGTTTTTGCCGAGCAATTAAAATTTGTGTTAGGCATTTCGAGCAGATTAAAGTTTTTCAAAAAATTGGCAGCATTTTTTATTTTATTTCTTTTGGAAAGACTGATAAGATGATAAATATCAGTAATGTATACATAAATATTTGCATTTACAGCTTATTTTCTTACAGGAATATTAAACGGCTATAATTTTCAGTTGGAATGTTATACAAAGTCTATTTTCTTATTTTGGCTATGCAGGTCAAGCATAGCCTCATACTTTATGGTTAATCAAAAGAATCCTGCTCGTTTCTTGTCATATTATCACAGTATTATGATTAATGCAGAGACTGTTTGTGCAAAAACAGTAATTAGTTGAACTAATTAAGAATTTAAAGATCTAAAATAAAGAAAAAATAAAAATCATAGAAATATTTCAAATCAGTGATTTTAACTTTGAAAATTATGTTTTTTAAATCCAATATACTGCAACTTATTTCTGTATTTGGGAATATCAACTGCTTTGAAAATTCTTTTTATACTGGGTAAACAAAAAATCAGAATTTTAATTCTGAATTATTGTAAGGTGATTGTAAGATTCAGTTTTAATGGAAGCTTTTCTAATTTTATAGGTCCATTTATATCTGTTCTTGTAGCTTATATTATGAATAAAATTTTTACAATCAATTTAATTGGAGTTTTTGGTTGATTGTGCTGCTGTAAACATTTTTTAATTGAACACAATTTTGAAAAGTCAGTATGTGTGTTTTAATGATTTGACATTTTATGGAAGCGTTTTTAAAGCTAAACTGATTTAAAAGAAACATTACTTGTAAATAACTTCTTGGATTAATTTAATAATTGGGATCCTATGCTAGAACTGCAACTTCGTTATTTTTTTACCTATTTATTTCAGTAAGTTTACAGAAATCCATTAAAAATTCAATATCTTGATGGTACTTTCTTAGATGTGGTTGTGTGCTGCATTATTCTCATTTAGGTCAGTCAAGTAGAGCAATATCATGGGTTCAAATCCGGTATTGCTAACTCAGCATATGAGTATCACTTCGTTGTTCCCTTTATTTCCTCTTTAGCTTTCTGCCTAGTAGAGGCTTCAAGCATTGCAGGAAAGGATTTATTAAAAAAAAAAAAAAAATTGTCAAATAAATAGTAGTGTTTATTCAAAGGAGGCATGGTATGAAGCCTGATATTTTAGGAGGAAGTCTTTGCATCTTTGAAACGTTCCAAACCTAACAGAAGATTTGCGAAAAAAGGTTTAGATACCTGTTTTATACTTCAAATCCTTAAAAATACATATGAGTAATAGTGTGGTATTAAACTATAAACACGCAGTACTAGTGGAGCATCAAACCTTTTCTTTTTTTTCAAAACATTTTAGAAATTAAAAAGTTTTGTGCATTTTCTAAGACTTCGTTTTTTAGTCTTTTGACTGTTTTTCCTCTTTAAAGTGTTTTTCTTTAAATCTGCAAACCTTTTCTTTTTGACACACGAAGTTATTTTTCCTAACATAATCTAGTGGAATTAACAGAGAAGTTATCTCGCCTTGATAATAAAATTGTGCTCTTGCATTTCCTTTGTAATTATTTCACAGTTGTCCTGAAATTTAGTGCAATTGTAGGTGATTCAATAAAAAAAAAAATTTTTAATTTAAAAGTAACTTTGATAATTTTAGCTGATAATAAAATTCATGTTTGGATAGGAAAAATGTCTTTGTTCCAAATATCACTTTTGTTCAGATAAACTATGCATAAAAACCTCAAAGTAATAGAGTAGTATTGATCGTTAGCTATTCATTTTTTATCAGGTTTAAATACTTTCTTGTACTTTTGTAGGTTCGTTATTGTAATCAAACATGCCAAAAACTTCATTGGAGCACACATAAAAAATTTTGCAATAAACTAAAAGAAGAATACCAAGAACGGGAAAATGATGAAAGAGAGACTCAAACAATAAAGCAAAAAAATGATATGCAAACGATAAATAAATCAACCACGGATAAATCTATTACCATTGATGAGTTGGTTAAAAACAGCTGAAGTACAGTTTTGACAATATATTATTTTTATTTATATTCTTTATCGCATTACATTGGAATATTCTGATACAAATCTTAAGTGACATAAATTAAACTTCTGATAAATAAATTCATATTCAGGCATTCAACAAATTATGCTATCTGCATGTTATTCTATATGTAAGACTACAGTGTCTTGGTGTCTTGGTGTGATATGTAAGTGTCTTGGTGTATAGCTGACTAACAGATTTTTTGATAGACAATTTTTAAATGAGAAATAAATGAGATCCAAATTCGATTCATATTATCTCTTTCTTTTTTTTTTTTTACTTTTGTTTTTAACTTTTGAGTTATTGCCATGTTTTAAAAAACCAATTGCTTACGAAATTGAATTAAATATATTATTCAAGCCGGGTAAAGAAAAAACCGCAAATTTTACACAATTTGTTTATATA
>JAUZNK010021313.1:4095-14901 GCA_035046665.1 Euphysa ruthae | reverse complement strand
TTTGCAAAATTTCACACACAATAGAAATTAAATTTTTGAAAATAATAAAATAAAAAATAATCTGAATTTCATATAATTATATGAATATATTTATAATAACATAATTATATATACATAGCTAGTGCTGAAAAGTATTGGAAATTCACATGTATTATTAAAAAGCAAAACTCCATATTTAAACCAATGAAAACTGAATACAAATGAATTTTGAAACATGCTTATTTAATACAAGCAAAATCAATTTTAAGATTATGAAAATAAACACATATACAAGGAACGCAAAATATTATGAAAGAAAGAATGTCATGAATACGTATACCATGAACACATATACCATGAACACAAAATAATATGAATGAAAGAATATCATGAACATGTATTCCATGAAAGTAAATCTAAAGATCTACTTATTTTGGCCAAATATAACATATGAATATTACTTTCAACCACATCACACCCAATATATATAACAACTAAGCTACAGAGGAAGAATGAAAACCATACAATTTTTCAGAAGAGTATTTTGCTTCATATGGGCGCATTTTGCATTACATTACATGATCAGGTCTGTATTTTGTACTACATTACATGATCAGGTCTATACTCTGCACTACATTACATGACCAGGTCTGTATTCTGCACTACATTACATGACCAGGGCTGTATTTTGTACTACATTACATGATCAGATCTGAGTTGAGAAATAAAAAATAATTATAAATATAAAATTAAAAAATAAAAAACAAACCTCTTTATGCAATTCAATTTCATCTTGGCCAACGAATTTCACTGCAGGAGGTGCTGTCGTTTGTTGCCATTTAGAATCATCATTTTCGTACACTTCTTTCATCAAATCATCTGATATTAAACAAAACAAATATATCTTAAAACAAGACCAAGATATAATATCATTTATTTTTGTATTAATGGTATGAGAGCCCGATGCTTGATATTTATAAAATCTTATATGATGCTCTTTGCATAAAAAGTGTGAACTTTTTTTTTTTTAAGATATTAATAATCATTTAAAATAAGAATGTAACAATATACAAAATCAAGAAAAATAGGTTAGGAATTTATAACAGCAAATTGACTGCAAAATGTTTGGTTCTTAGCCTATGAGGCTGGAAATTAAATTTGAGCTAGGCCTTCCAAAAAAAGGTTAAAATGAATTTTGTAATCCATGATAGCATGTTATATCTCATAGAAAGTTTTTAGTCAAATATTTTTGTTTAAGGCAAAAGAAAAAGGTGAGGAAGCCACTCAGTCTTCAAAAATTACATACCAGATAATATAAATTATAAAACAGTGAAAAAAGTTGCAGTTAATAACATTAACTACAATGGGAAAAATAGTAAATGTAAGTTGTGAAATCAAATGCTTGTTGTTATGTTGCTTTTAAAAGCACCATGACAACAAGATTCCTGGACCACATCTTCGGTCTTTTGCTGATTAAAAGGAATCTAAAACTTTATTAAGGCATGAACTAGAACAATACATTATAAATCCATTATTTCAACAATTCATAGTTGTTTTAAGATCAACTACTTGCACCAACAAGAAGAATAGGTATTGTTTTTGATGGTTCAGATTCTATAAAAAAATGCAGAACAACTACAAAAGTTCTTCTTCGCAGTTAATGAAAAATGCTTTGAAACTGTAAAAATACGGTGGTCATTACATATATTGCAATGTCAATATAATAAACCAATCTTATTGCATTTGCTAGACAAAACTCAAATCTACAAGAGTTTGTTATTCAGGATACAGAAGTTTTCATTCATTCGCTGAAAAACATTATCCTTCATTAAACTAATAAACAAGCTGCAAAGACAAGACACAGACCATTGATATAAACGTAAATAAAACAAGCAGTGGGAGTTAGGACCCACAAAATTAATAAACAAACACAAGAAGATACACATTGACAATTATATTTATTATTTACTCTAAAATCGAGCAAACTAGAAATTTTTAAAGAAAACTATTCAACACATCTTATCAATGAGATAATGGAATCCTGGAATAAACTCAGCCATAACTATATATGGTAATTGCAGAAGTGACTTTCAAAAAGTATCCAGACCAGTTTGTGACAGGTTGGCACTAAATGGAGCTGGAACTCTAATGAAAAAAGGTTTCCAGTAGGGTAGAAAAGATGTCAGGTGTGAGTACCATTAGATTGTTAATCATTTGTCACATCACAATGTAGACAATGTTAGGTTAAGGGTAGCTAGTGTGTATGGTGGCACAATACGAGTATGAGCAAGTGAGGGAGTTGAAAGGTTAGAGAGATCTGTTGACCAAGAATTAATTCTATTTTAAGACTTCTGCCAGCAAAACCCACCCAATACCGCAAAAATTATTGACTTTTAAAAGCTCTTCTTCGTGATGAAATTAAATTAAATTTCAGGAAGATTAAAAACTGGAAAGATTACTTCTGCGCTTGTAGTTATTACGAGTAATTTTTATAATTTATATTTATTCTTTTCTTATAACAACATTACTACATAAAAATTTGTTTGGTCTTTATCAGCATCTGTGATATGAATATGTGTTTAATCGCTATGTAATTCAACCGATGTTAAAAAAAAATGATTGGTTGTTTGATTGAGTAAAAATATCTCATTTTAGGGAATGACTGGAATGCCTGCCCATCTAATTTATTATTTTTTATTTGTTGATGGCTGAGATACCTGATAGATAAAAACACATATCATGTAACTTTTACCCACAAAACCTTCAAACTGCAAAGGGATTCCCATAAAACCTTCAAACTCCATGCAAAAGAATTCCCATAAAACCCTCAAACTCCACGCAAAAAGATTCCCATAAAACCCTCAAACTCCATGCAAAAAAATTCCCATATGACCCTCAAACTCCATGCAAAAAAATTCCCATAAAACCCTCAAACTCCATGCAAAAAAATTACCATACAACCCTCAAACTCCATGCAAAATGATTCTCATAAAACCTTCAAACTCCATGCAAAAAAATTCCCATAAAACCCTTAAACTCCATGCAAAAAAATTCCCATAAAACCTTCAAACTCCACGCAAAAAAAATTCCCATACAACCCTCAAACTCCATGCAAAAAGATTCCCATAAAACCCTCAAACTCCATGCAAAAAAATTCCCATAAAAACCTCAAACTCCATGCAAAAAAAATTCCCATACAATCCTCAAACTCCATGCAAAAAGATTTCCATACAGCCATCTAACTCATCTAACTCCATCCAAGTTAATGAGTCAATTTCCAAAAAAAATTTTAAAAGTTGATTTTAGGGCAACCCAAAATTTGAGCAAAACTGAAGTCTAAACTTTTGAGAAATGGCACATTTGGGCTCAGTACAGAAAGATGACATTTTTTTCATAAAAATTAAGTCACTTTTTTCTATTCATAAATGTATCACCCGGCAAAAATATAAGAAGAAAAAAACTAATAAGCAAATCAAATTTTTTTTTTATCTATGGGTATAAAAATGATTGCATGGGCGTGATTCAACTCTGGGTATAAAAATGGTTGCATGGGCATGATTTAACTATGGGTATAAAAGTGGTTGCATGGACGTGATTTAACTATGGGTATAAAAATGGTTGCATGGGCGTGATTTAACTATGGGTGTAAAAACGGGACTCTTGCCAGCTTCACCAGGGGTCTAACAAGATAAGGCTTATAATATTCATTTTATCAGGAAAAAAGCTATGGATTCCATAACTTCATTCTATAAAAATGATTCTGTACTGATATCCATACAATTTTTGAGCAAAAATTAAATTTGTTTAATAAAATAAACTGGGTAAGCAAGACTAAACGATTAAAAGATTATGCGCATTTCAATTGTATGTAAACAAGACAAACCTATCACAAAGAAATAGTCTTAAAGTATTTCAAATCAACAAAGTGTACATAAGCAGAATAGGATGTAATATAAGAAAAAAGGTAATGGAACCATGGTAACAATACATGAAAGCTGCATTGCTAAATTTTACGCCTTATTTCTTTCTTTTTTTTGTGCTATTAAAACAGTTTATTTTACTAATCTGTGATAAAAGTTAATAAAAGTTAATGACATCAAAACAAAAAAATTTCTAAGTAAAAATTTCAAACAATGAAATGCCTAATCAAGAAGTTTTTCACTTTATTTTGCCTCTGCCATGCCCCCAAGTACTTATATCATCACATGTTTTAAATCATTTTTACATAATTGCAACAACAATTACCTTCCTGAAAGAAAATCTTCAACAAATAATCTCTACGGTACATAAACCATTCGTAATCTTTAAAACAATTTTTCTTCATTTTTCTATGTTATAATAAGGTAACTCCTCTAATTAACATTCCTCAATAAGCCCCCTCCCTTGAAACCAAATAAACTTTCTTCAAACAGTTCTGGCAAACAGTCTAAATGATGATGGCTGTTTATAAATTTTAAAATTTTAGAGGATGTTAAATTAATTTAAGAGACAGCAGTAAGCTGATTTTTGAAAAACTAAGTAAAATAAAAGAAAGGAATAATTAAGACAGATGTTGCTAGTAAGCTTTCATTTAAAGTTTAAATTAGGTTGAAAAACCTAATTTCAATCAAATTATAAAAATTAAACCTAAAAATAAAAGAAAGTGGTGGCAATATTGAGAGAAAAATGATACCTCTTGGTCCTTTATCATGAAAAATTTAAAAAAAATACATTTTGATAAAATTTGTTTGAAATGATGCTTACGTATACTCGTTTTAGACCATATTACAAGCCCCAATAACGTTATCAAAACGGCCAACATGCCTAACTTATATATATATATATTTATAATAATATTTCCAAATATAACACAAAATTTTAGCAAAATTGAAGTGTAACTTTTTGAGAAAAGTTGAAAACATTCTGTTGGTCATAAATTTAGAACCCAAACAATTTTTGGGTCAAAAGAATTTTTCTACGAGATTTCAACTTAAAATTAAAGAATTTTGAAAAATAAGAAATTTTTTTTCCCTAAAAATCTAAAACTGTTAGTGTCATCGCCTTATGTCGTCAGTGTCGTTCGCCTTATGACTTTTCGTGTGGAAATTTTAGAAAAAATAAATTAAATCATTTTGACATAAAAAGACAAACACGAAAAAATTCCTTTATCGGCTTTAACGGACGGAAGTTCAAATATAAAGTGTAAATCTACGTTTGATAAATTAAACATTTTAAAATTTCCTTATGTGGAGTTGTTTACATCCTGAAGCAATCTTTGTCTCTTCAAATGGAAATAACCATTTGTCCAATAATAATATTGAAAAGAGTGTAAAAGGTTTTGTTGCAGAACACAATTATTAATGGAAAATAATTTAATATAAAAACATAGAATAATTTGTTTTAACCTAGAAACCCCACTAAATGAATAAGTTTGAAATTACCTTTTAAATGCTTTTATAATACATAATCAATAACAATATATAGCTAAATCAACATTTTAAATGAATTAGCTTTTTGCATGACATTATTTTCTTGGTGAATTCAACATACTTAAAAATATCCCATCAAAAATGCAAACTTTGTAAGTCGATTAAAGCATTTTAACTTAGATTATGCATGAATTCAATTAGAATAAGCACGTTCCATTGAGACCATTAAAATCAGCAGATAACAAAAATATTCAACTGGATAGTTTAAATTCAAAGTTTAATTTAATTTATTATTTTTATTTATTTATTTATTTATTGAATCGACTTTTAGTCTGCTTATAAAGTTTTTTGTTTTCTATATAAGTTTTAAAAGTGCAACATTATTACTATCTCATCAGTCAAATAGGAAACCATTAACAACAGAAACAAGTTTCAAATCTATACAATGATGATCATTCCCCTTCTGCCCCTTCTGACTTGTAGCAGTTTAGTTAATCTGAAACTGAATGATACTCAAAGTTCTTCGCTGCGATCAATTGAAAAGCACTTTTCCTTAATCTACTTTTATAGTTCAATTATCATTTTTTTTTTGGTTATATTTTACAAATCTAATTTCTTATATGCATCAATGATGGTTTTACCCCGAGCAAGCAGACCAAAATAAATCACAATTTCAGACCCTGATTGTGCTAACGTTAGCTACAGGAGTTAGCAAACACCCAGATATTTTGTATATTATGGTAGCCTTGATTCTACTAATTTTCCTAATATCAATCAATTTGACAAATTTGATTGCACAAAAAGACCACTATGACCATAAAATGCTCAACCCTTCTTTATTCCCTTGATGGTTATCAACTTTATAAAGCTGGATTGTGGAGAACATTAATTCTAAAAACTTGGGTGTTTGGTGCCATAAAGTTTTTAGTGAAACCAAAACAAAGGAAAGAAGATCCTATTAAAAAGTTACCTGATTATATCAAACCAAATATTTTCTTGAAAATGAAAAACTTCATTATAAAATATAAATTAACACATTATAAACCAACATATTATTTTTAAAATGTACGAGCATATAACTATGTCATAATATAGTAACAGTGCAATGGATATTACCAGATATGACCAGAAAAACTTATGTAATACTCTGGGGCTGTCTCAAATATTAACAAAAACAAAATACATACAAAGGCTTATAAATGGTTTTTTTGGATTGTAAAAACCCCAGCTATTATTGATAGTGCATACCGTGTATGCAAAAAGAGAGCAGACGGCTCTTGCAGACATGGTAGCAACTCTTTTTGAAGGAATATTCAAAAGAGAAAAATAAGAAATCTGTAACACAAGGTCCATGTCAATGAGGACATTCCTGTTCAGGTCACAAATCTAAACACTGCATAGGCAACCCTAATCCAAAAGATGCCCCGCAAGTTGACACATTTCATTTCCCCTTTGAGGTTACATCAGAAGTCAACGCCTTTTATAGGGAATTTAAATCTCTTTATCCAGATGCAAAAATACTACAAATGACCTCTGGAAAAAATAAAGAAAAGGAATGTTAACATAACTCAAATTTTAAAAGAATATGCACTGTTAAGAATCAACTGATCCTGCTAACTTAATCAAAACCTTGTTAAATGAAGTTAACTTTCAATCTGAAGCTATGGATTGTGGCATAAAAAAAGATGTTGCAAGAGAACTTTTTATTAAGATTCACAGTATAAATCATAAAAATGTTAATTAAGAAGAAAGAGGATTGGTAGTAGATAGATACTATACTTCCCTTGGTGCAAACCCTGATATTCAAAACCGAGTGCTCAGAGTGTGGTGCATCTTATAGAAATAATATGTCCGTGTGCAAAAGAGAAATTTCTTCACCAAAAACATGCGGCGCAAGATCATGTATGCTATATTGATGATAAAAATATATGGTGGTTAAAAAAAAATGTTTTGGAAATGGAAGAAAGTAAACATCTATCATATTTTCCTTGTATTGGTACCTGGAATCACTATTACAGACACCATAACAACAATGATTCCTTGTGCTGGTACCTGGAATCACTATTACAGTCTCCATAACAACAATGTTTTGGCATCAGGTTAAAAAAAAAAAGTCAAAAAAGGTAAACAACTAGGAAAGATTTATTGGTAAAGCTAGCATCTTTTTATTAAACTTTGGTTATTTTTTCAAGGTTACTTGATATAAACAAACCTTAAACAGCGTATAAAATGCGGACCAGATAAAACGGAGGTATATCACTATTGAAAATTTCTATAGTTACTTTAACTAAGTATAAAAGTTTATCTTATAAAATTTTATCTCATAAAAGCAAATTTAAGAAAATTAGTTGTTAATGCTCTTATTCAGGCTCCTGTTCTGCAAGGTTATTTTAGAATTGATTTAAGACTAATTATCTACGCTAAAGAAATTATTAATCTAAATTGGCGATGCCTAATTAAATATTCAGTAATATGATATTTTTGCGACATTATATTTTAGTTTCTCATTTCCCAATAATATTTTGCTTTTATGTTCAAATGAATATTAACTTAGTCCAATTAGAAACATATCTTAATAGAAAGATTAATTGTACATCAACGTACATAAATTTTATAAAGGTTTGAGAAAGCATGGCAAGCTTGTTGGCGAGACGAAGTTAAAAATGGTAAAATGGTAAATGTTGGTAGAAGAAAACTGCAACAGAATTCAATAAAAAACAAATTTTCTTTTAGAAATAAATTCTAAATTTATAGAAATAAACTCCCTGTTGACAGTTTTTGATTAGGTGACAAACGATCTGCTTTCTCAATTAAATTATTCTCTTCTGTTAAAATATTATTAAGAAATGGGAAGGCGAGACAAAATAAGAAAGAAAATAAGCATGAGTTCAGCACGAATTTCATTTCAAATATCGGCACGAACTTTAAAGAAATAAATTTAAATTGAACGGAAATGAAATTATTGTGCAAATATTTCGGCTGTATCTGTTACCAAAACCATTTGAAAACTTATGAGATGTTAAAATATTTAACCCACGTTGACCAACATTGCAATTAGATATCTATGCATATCATAAAACCAGCTTCAAAAACTATTTGCAGGAATACAGGCTAGCATTTTAATTATATTGAGATGTTTTCATTAGCAAAATAAAAATAAAATTCTTGTATAAGAAAAATGAAGAGTTGAAAGTTTGAGATTTTTGAAGATTGCTGATAACAGCATTCTTTATGCTCACATGATGGATGTTTTGAGAAAATAGATATTAATAACAAAACCTAATCTCGAATGTCTATTTTCTCTTATCCTTAAAAATTCCAGATTATTTTTCGATAACTTGAGAAATTTTTTTGGCACAAGTTAATTATTCTTGCTAAAAAAAATTTCGCATTATTTCATGTTAAATATGCTAATTATTTCATGTTAAATATGCTAATTATTTCATGTTAAATATGCTAATTATTTCATGTTAAATATGCTATTTATTTCATGTTAAATATGCTAATTATTTCATGTTAAATATGATATTTATTTCATGTTAAATATCCTAATTTTATACCACTAAGTTGTCTACATCACAAAAGAATTTCCATTATAACATAACATCTTTATCATAAGATATCAAAATATCTTTCTCATTAACTGAAAGAAAATTTATTGGGTAGATATTATAATTCATTCCAACAAATATCAATAGCTAAAATTACATGAATGCTCTATAAACCATATTAAAAAATGCTTAATGATTTATAAATAAATTATTTAATTATTCATGAGAAACAAATTTGAAGTAATGATCGGTGTTAACTAACATAAAAGGGAATATACATCTGTCATAAAAGTTGATATCAAAAGAATTTGAAAAAATAGCTAACCATTAAAAATGTATGAGTCATAAAAAATATTTGGTGATATATTTTATCTAATTTAGGGTTGTTGCTAAGCACAGTCATTTTAAACAGCATAAACATCATATAAGTATTGGAAGCAAAATCAGTGAAATACTAATTTAAACATTTTTGGCTATGCCGATTCTGAGATGCTAAGAGAGGGATTTAGAAGGAAGTGAGGTAGAAAAAAAGTTAAAATAATAAATAGATGACAAAAATATCAACTCTATTTAAAAGCAAATGGTCCCTCAACCTGCATAAAAAAATATGCTAATGATCTGAAAGTTAATTCAAGGCTAGAAGTTCAGAAAAGTCCTCAAAAGAGAAAGTCAAAGTTGAAAAACCATAGCTGTGGACTTTGCCACAGAAAACTGTAATATAATAAAAATGTGAAATAAAAGAATAAAAATTATTCAAAGAAAATTCTTAATTTTTTTACTTAATGCTTGTTTGATTGGGAAAAAAACTGGAAAGCATAAATAGTTTGTGATAAGGCGCTCCTATCCTAAAGTGATAAGACCCTAAAGTAGCGGGAGCCTAAAGTAGTGGGACCCTAAAGTAGTGGGAGCCTACATCAGCGACGAAAATATGTCATGATACTCATCAGCCTTGCTTCACCATTTAACAGGCTCAAATTTCTGCAAGTAAAAAAAAGAAAATAAAAAAGAATCACTTTGATGAATTAGTGATTTTATCAACATCGATAATAATAACTGAACAACAACAATATTCCTCAGGTAAATTACAAAATAACAATCATAACTAGAATTTAAAATTTTCACAAAAAGCCCTAAGAATCACTGTTATGTATTTAAATGCAATACTAATACCTTTGCAAATTCTAAAGAGCAAGGAGGTCTTTCAGAATAGGAGATTTTTCTCTGAAGCAGTTAATATATTTTTACTTTATATGAGACAATTAAAAGCTTCCTCAAACCTATATATTCACCGTTTAATAATTATACGAGCTATAAAACTATAAAATAAGCCCAGAGTATTTCAGTAAGTGACTAGTGTTGTGGTGTTCATACTTTGAATACCTTTTAAACTGCTAAACAACAACAACGGTGAAAGACCGCATGTCATCCGCCCAACCGTTAAAATAAAATGACATGAGTTATAGAAAACAGATCAAGAGGCAAAAACACCAGATCAAAAAACATGTCATTGTACTCAAAGCCCTTTATTTATTAAATATTTATATTTATATTTATATATTTTTATTTTTAAAATTTAAATACCAAGGCATGATTTGTTTTTAATACCACTTTCTTCTCTTTTATTTTACACAAAATTTTAGATAAGGAATAGATTTTTTCATGTGTCGATGTCAACTATGCAATAAATTGAAGCTAGTTGTCTTTGAGTTCTTTATTCTTTTTAGCAATTTCAAGTTTAATGTTTCCTTAAATTTTACTTCAGGCTACTGACATTTCGTAAGTAATGAAACTTAGATGTAGGGAATTAATATCAAGACATTATGTAAGCTGATTTATGTTATGCATTGTTTATAATTAAATTTCTTAGC
>JAUZNK010021302.1:0-12692 GCA_035046665.1 Euphysa ruthae | reverse complement strand
TTCATTCGCAGAGTATGGAACTTTGATATCGTGTCTACTCAAATTCATGTTGAGCACTTCATTCGCAGAGTATGGAACTTTGATATCGTGTCTACTCAAATTCATATTGAGTACTTCATTCGCAGAGTATGGAACTTTGATATCGTGTCTACTCAAATTCATGTTGAGCGCTTCATTCGCAGAGTATGGAACTTTGATATCGTGTCTACTCAAATTCATGTTGAGCACTTCATTCGCAGAGTATGGAATTGGACATTTTAAATCAAGCTTGGCCAGTAAATAGAATAGACATGCTTTCTTCAACATGAAAAACTATTTGCCATACTGTGAACATAAAAAATATATAAAAAATCCAATTGGACCAAAGCAATAAAAAATATTTTAAAACATTGTTCAATGAAAAATTAGCTACATTAGTAAAAACAAATCAGTTATAAATGTGTCAAATGGAAATAAAAAACAGAAAAATCAATGCTGTCCATAAACTCAATAGCTTTTTACAACCATTCAGTTCTTGATAAATGATCTGAATTGTTTTATGTTCTCAAATATTAGCTCTTTTCCAAGTATAAATTTACTAAAGTTTTCACTGTCCTTTTTTTCATCATCGTTCCATCAAATAATTCTGCTGTTTCTATTTTTGCATCACAAATTACTTTATCAATATTCTTTAGCAACTTATCTCGCTCAATTGATAAGCAATTAGATTTAAGCGATTCCGGATGGTATGATACAAAAGCACAACAAGTACATCAGTCTTGTTTATATAAATAAGGCTAATAGTAATCAAATTAATCTGAATGTCGGTAATGTAGTAACATGGTTCAAGAGAAAAGCATTACTCGTGTGAGAACTCTGCCAAATCAAGGAGGAAAAAAGCTGACAATCTCTTCATACAATCTGACAATCTGAAAATCTGTGACTGAGTACCAGCGCAACAACTGAAAATCTTCTAAAGATTCTTCACCTGAGCAATTTCCATCAAGTTTTTTGGATTAAAGCATGACCATAGAAATCATCTAATTT
This sequence comes from Euphysa ruthae, assembly GCA_035046665.1. Taxonomy (NCBI): domain Eukaryota; kingdom Metazoa; phylum Cnidaria; class Hydrozoa; order Anthoathecata; family Corymorphidae; genus Euphysa; species Euphysa ruthae. Next base: position 11,666 of record JAUZNK010021302.1, on the reverse strand, counting down.
AACCTATCCCAGGAGGGATCAATAAAATTGAATTGACAAGAATTTTAACCGCTAAGCAACATGTAAGGTGGTCATCTGGTAATAATAATAATGTTATAGTCATTTAGCATCCAAGATTTCAAAGAAACTTAAGAGTTTGCCAGACCATTTACTAAGTTTCAATTTAATAAAAGTCTTGACATATACCCACAAAAATTACAGCTAACCTAACTATTAAGCTTTAAAATATATCCATCTATACGTATTTATAATATGGGCTATTCATGGCAGAGGCCTTAAATATTAGAAAAAAAACTATTATTTTTCAAGAAAACCAAACAAAAAATGTAAAATTTTGCCTCTATTGGTGCTATTTAACAAACAAAATTTTTTTTTTGGAGAAATGGACATATTTAAAATCATAACTTTCCACTCCTAAGTACTTACTCCATTGTTTGCAAAGCCAATACTGGATCAACTGTCAGAACACATACAAAATCTGCAACATCATTTAATTTAAAATCACTTGGATTGGAATATATCTAAAAAGATGTTTCAAAAAATTAACGAGTGAAAATTAACTAGCATCAAATTCACTATGCAAGTCAAAAAAAAAATTCTTTATGCAAAAACCATTGTAAAATAGAAACCAATTTGCCTATATAAAAAAATCTTAATATTTGCTTTCTAGCAAACTTTTCAAGAAATGGAATTGAATCAAATTTGCATGTTAGGAGTAAATTGTTTAAATTTTTTCATAAGCTGTGCAAATTGATTATTTTTCAATTTAGTCTCATTAGATGGATTATCAGCAAAATAAATATTTTAAAAAAGAGTATTGATTCTTGGACAAATTTTTCAAAAAGAGTACTTATCACTAAAAATTTTAAAACCTCCAAAATGTGATATCTAACAGTATACCGTTTAGTTTATTTGTGTATGTTTATTTGGAAATAGATAAAATTAGACAATATTTTTATGGTGACTATACTATCATGGTAACATCATATTATACTGTAACAAATATTTTTGAAATAAAAATCCAATATCTGCGAAGTAAGATATCTTGTCAATGGAGTGTGGCTTATTTAAGAGTAAAAGGGTGCAGCACATACTCAAAGGAGGTGGTTATATGTGGGAGTAAACCAAATATGATTGATATACCCTTTTTTTTTAAATTTTGATTTTGCTTGAATCTTATATTGATAGAAAATTTCCATTGCCTGTACATTACACGATATTCTCATTCATTCATTACATAAAACTTCAAGAAGAAATTCAAATTAAGACCCAGAATAATGAACAAGGAACGAGAAAGATCACCACACCAAAATGCCTCTTTCCTGTATTTTCAATAATTCATAACCACTCAGCTTCACAAAAGAAGTAAAAATTTCTTAAATTTTTTAAATAGGTTTTTTGTAAACAACCTATTTAAAAAATTTCTTAGATTTAATTACATGGTAATTAAATTAATAACATGGTATTTTCTGAGCAAGTATAAAATCTAAAATTGACTTTTGCTTTCCCGTATGGTTCTAATTCTTGATATCAAATTGGCAGCTAAACAAAATAATGAACATGGATGATCATTAGCCATTATTCAAGATGTGGTTTTATGTACGTATTTTCAAATTACCTTCATTAAAACAGATGGTCCTTGTTCATCCTGAAGTGGAAAGTTCTTTGTGAAATCAACTTTTGTTGTCCTTTTAATTTCTTTTTCAAGTTTAATGTCAGATTCATCTGATATCACAAAAGATATATAAATAAAAAGTATAAATAAAATATAAAACAGGACAATTGTGATCACATTCCTCTAATTAGGCATCTTTGAAACATTAAATCTTCAATTCAGAAAATAAGAAATCAACATAAATTTTCTAAACCCCATGAATTCCTGTATCATACCCCTAGAAAAAGTATCACGAAGTAACTAATAATAGCTGTAAGAAAACGCATAGCTTTTAAGACTTTACAGTAAAAACTTCTAACAAGCACTCATAGAGATTTAAAACATTTTCGGTTTTAAAGTGGAGTTTATTAGAGGTTTTGCTGAGCATTGGGCGATCCAGTATAAAAAGTTATTATTCTAAAAATCAACAAATTACAAAGGTCAGAAGTAATACCTCTACTGTTAGTTTGGTCCACTTTCATTTTCTTTTCAATATCGTCTGAAAATTCAAAAAAATACAAATAATAGCACAGCGAATATTTCTTAAATCCTGAAAAAACCGGATTAATCCGGATTTAAACTGTTGTAAAAAAACCAAAAAGCAAGATACACTAGAATTTAACGGAACAAGCAATATAAATATTCATTTTTAATTTGGAACTTGGAAATATTTGACCTAGGATTGTACTAGCATCATTTCATAATATTTAAGATAAGAAGAGAGCAAAAAAGACTAGTTGATCAAATTTAAAACATTACAAATTCAAAAAAAACCAAAAAAAAATTTTTAGGTTATTTTTTTTTTATGTGGAGCAATTCAATTTAAAATCAGAAATTACTTAAATTAACAAATAATGTTCAGAAAGCATCCCAATTTTTCTCAGATTTTTTATATATTTTGAAAATACATAAATTAAATACTTCTCCTTTTCTTGACCCTAAAATAGCATAATATTTAATAATGTTTTTAATATTAATAATTGTTTTTTAATATTAATTATATTTTACTAATTTACTTTTGAGTCAACTAATTAATTCACTTCCATCCCAGGGTCGAAAATTTTATAGGATGTTTATCCAAAGAATTACTTCATCTGACAAAACTTTGTTGTTAGAAATTTGAACTTAATATACTAAAAATTATATTTTTTAAGTCGGCTATTTAATCTCACATTTTATATTAAGGTCAGCTTTATCAATTAACATTTATATGGCCTGTTATTGGTTTTGAATTCAAAGTTAAGTGAGTTACTTGCCAATATATATTTTTTTGATGAACTATACACGTTGCTAGTGCATTTGATTAGACTTTGAATACTAAACAAACAGCTACTGAATAAGGAAAAAAAGTAAAGATAACCATCAGAAGATTGTCTAAAGTTTATTATGATAAGTAATTAAAGTAAGTTAATAAAAATCTAGAAACTGATCTAAAATAAGATCTAACCTAAAATCTAAATCTAAGAAGAATTAGATTAACATTTACTTGAATACGTTTTTTCATTATCAGAACATTCAACAGCCATCCCACTTTCATTATCTTCATCTTCAATTGGTCGTTTGTTAACATTATTCTTATGAAAAATGTTTTTACAGTCACTAACCTAAAAGATAACAAGTGATAAGTGATGCTATAGAGTAATTGAGAGTCTTTGAGCCTTACATGTAACTTGTTCAAAGAATGGAACAAAGACTTATCGAATGGCCCTTCTGAATCAAAAGAAACAGTTTCGAATCACAAAGCAATAATAAAATAAATCACATATTTATAGATCTTGCATTATACAATTGTCAGTGTTTTATGGAAAGACCTGTTGAGCAACCAAGTATACTGACAAATATACTTACTTTCTTTTTTTTAAGCCAAGAGTTCATTCCAGGGACAGGGACACAATAGAATGTTTGACGTTCAAGAGTAACGTTGTTTTTGTTGTCAAAATCTATTTCTTCATCTATCTATAGAACACAAAATAGTAAAAAAAATTGATTAAGTGGGAATCAACATGCTATTAACATTCTTCAACAATGGTATATAAATGAGGATAAGCTTTAGAGAATAAAATCATACACCATCAAATTGAGCTCTTTGACAAATATTAATTAATCACTTCTAGGAAGATTACATTGCATTGCATAATGGTCATGGTCTGGAGTTGACTGCCTTGTCTTGAAATTGCAGTTTCTAGACAACTTTTATTTTTTATTTCATTTGTTCTTTCCTATTATTATTATTATTTTTTTTTTTTTTTTATTTCTTATTATTATTTATTTATTTTAATATAATTACTTTTTTTTTCTCTTTCTTTTCTTTTAAATTCAAAAAATTCTCATTAGGTAAATATTAAGATGAGTTTTCTAAGGAAGAAAACTTTTGCTATTAGCAAAACTAATATAAAAGATTTCACTAAGAAAGTTTATTTAACTATATACTTACACTATAGTGATTAGTATCAGAATATAAACCAATTCTTTTAGTCTAAAAAATAAAATTATGACTGGTGTTAACACTTTTTTTTTCTTCAGATAATTCTCCTTATAATTTTCTTTTAATTTTCTGTATAATGTTTTCATAACACAACTATAACCCATGCAAACAAAGTAAGACTCCAACACCATATATTTGCTTCTGCAGAATAGAACCGAACCGAACCACAAAAAGAAAGCAGCAAACTATTATTTTTGTTATTTGAATTTTTATTAACAATAATTAAAGTAACAAAAAAATGATCTATAGTACAGTTCATATACAAAAATAATACCCTTAACCTCAAACAAATTGTAACATAAAGTTTTTAAATTGGTTCTGATTTGTTTTATAGAGGTTATTAACACAAAAAAGTCTAACAAAATGGTGAAAAATTTAACCCAAATTTTAAATTTCTCAAAATAAGTCATATGATTACTCGTTGGAAAGATAATCTTCTGCTGATCATTTTTTACTTTCGAAAATCATTCAGAAAAAGGTAATTTGGTAATTTAAAAATCCACCGAAAGTAAAATTGATAAATTCTGTTGTAAAAAAAAGCAAAATCGTTTGTTAAACCATAAATGCTTCCGCCAAAAAGGTCAGCTCTGAAGTACCACGGCTTTCGCTGCTATTACCAGATAATGAAATGGTGCTAAATTGATTTAGAAGCAGAACAATGGGGTGGATTAATAAGGATAATAACTATTATCCTAAAACTATGGTCAAACTTCCAGCCCCTAAGTTTCTTTTAAAAATAATTCAATGTAACTGCACAAGTGATTGTTCAACCATGCGATGTTGCTGCAAGAAAAATGGAATTCAATGCACCAATTTATGTAGATCTTGTGCAACGAACTGAATGCTCAAATTCACGTTTCCACGCAACAGATAACGAATTATCAGAATACAGTACAGAAGACGAACTATGAGAAGATATATAAATACAAAAATCGAGACAAAGAGAATTTTATTTTATTTTGGGAGCTATTTTAATAAACAAAGAAGTTTTAAGCATTTTTTTTTTTTTTTTTTTTCAAAACACTGTTTATTAACTTTTTTGTCAATTTTAACACCAATTTTCTTTTTTTAAAAATGATCAGAATTAAATTATCTTTTCAACAAGTAATCGTATGAATTATTTTGAAAAAAAAAAAAAAAAATAAGCCGATTTTAATCCTGTTGCGCCCAAAAATCAAAAACCCACGATCAGATTTTTTCGGACTTTTTGTATGTTGATAACAACTATGGACTGAGTCAGAATCAATCAAAATACCTTTTGATACAATTTGAGGTTGAATCATAAATAACCTGTACTACTAGTTATGTTACAAAATGTAAATTTACAAATTACCTGAACTGCAAATGAAAATTGAATAAATAAATAAATAACCGACAAAATATGTCTCAAAAAGCACACATTGGAAAACGAAACCAATAACTCCATCACATTCCTAAATACAATTATAAGACACTGTGTCTACCAATCACTTTCAGTCACAGTTTATCGTAAATCTACCCACACTACTCAATGCCTCAACTGCATTTCAAATCACTCTAAAATTGTACAAATAAAATGCGTCAAATATTTTCTTGTGAAGCAACAAAACTACTGACCCTAACGCATTTAAAACCGAGTGCTTCTTTTTAATATCTAGCCAAGGAGTTTTTTGATTGACAAAAGTAAACAAAAAAGAGTCAGGAACAATTGACACAGCAACCACAATAAAACCAATATGCATAATAAACCTACGACAAATTCCTCATTCTAGTGAAACTTCAAAATGCGTTTTCATAACCATCAAATCGTTTCATACACTACACAATTTACTCTTGCATGCAAAAGAACCTTTTACATTTGATTAAAAAATCAATGTAAATTCGATGTAAAGATTGAGTATCAGTATACATCACGGATTCCTACCGTTAGATTAAAAATTCCATTCACTCAATAGCAACTCATATCTTTTTCTCAAAATTTGGTTTCTTGCTGTACAAATAACAAAATGAATGATTTCTTTTCTATTTCACACTTTCTCTAGCATATTAATTTCAATCAATCACTACATTCAGAATTTTAAACCGTTCAACCTATATAACTTCCTTTGTAATTTTCCTGAAGATGAGAGCAGGTTGCCTCACAACTTTAGCATTTTATACGTGATTTTGATTCGCTAATTATTCAAAACAATTCACATACGCATGATTCACAAATCACTAATTGGAACACACTTACCCTTTTACCAGAAACTTTGTTAACTGTTTCATATTCTCCGAGATAATATTCTGGATCAAACATATCTTGTACCATTCCACGAAATCGAACAAGAGAATTCGGAGGTATTGACTCGATAGTAACATCATTGATAAGTGGTATCTATAAAGTTATAAACCCTATCAATTAAAAAAAAATCAAAACAAATAAATTTAGAGAATGATATAGATGATATAAAGTTAAGATATGACACTAACATAAAATCATATAATTTCAAAAATGTTTCATGATCATTCAATCCTTCAACCAAAAGTGTTTTTATTTTTATTTACATAAAATAAAAAATAAAATAAATACATAAAATAAAAAATACAATCAGTGCAGTATAAAGCAAACTACATAACAGTGCAATCTTTCATTTAATAGACAAGTTTTTAAAGTTAAATGATAATGAAAGTGTTCCAAATATAGATATTAAATCCCCCAAAAAAATCCAAAAGTACATGGTTATAATTTACTAAACAAGTATTGATTAGTTTGCATCATACAAATATAGTGAAATTCTAATTTCACATTTTCAATTTATTTTAAAAATTCAAATCAGGTATAATGAAATTCATCAAATATAGTATCGAATGGAGTATCAAACTTGCGTTACAATGAGAAAAAATTACCGTTAAACGCAATAATTTTTTACTAGTAAGATATATAATAAAAAAGATGTTTGATATTGCAATTTATCAGGCAGTAGAGGTTACTAAGTTAGGAGTCTATTATATGGAGAAATTTTGTTCCAGGATGAAATTTTGACTTGGCGCAGGGTTGAAAATTCATTACAATTACATGAAAAATTTCATCCCGGGACTCCAACAAAGTGCTACCATCATTATTGTTGACTACATCTTTGTTATATTTGTTATATTTATTTAAACTAGAATCGTTATTATTATTGCTAATTAATGTTGTTTTTATTCTCATTTGTGAATGAGAATCTGTTGATTGGCCATATGATAGAGGTTCAGTAGCAGGTGAGCCCCCCCATATCTGAACCAACTCATCATAATGATCTTAAACAAATTTGTTCTGCAAAGTTCGTGATTATGTTGATAAAGTGACTATACGCTCTTTATATTTTTCATTTTTTTCTTATTTAAAATATTGTTGCAAAATTTGGGGCCAGCAGGAAAGTCTCATTAATAAACTGCTTGCTATTCAACGTCGTTCTCTCAGAATAATAACAATTGCATTTAGACCTAGTTTTTACCTATTTCTGCTCTACTTAAGTTTGCTAATATTATATTTGTTTTTGACTACAACTTCTTCCAGGCCCTTTTAAAATTTTTTTATTGAAGCTTGCAACATTCATAACTATCCAACCCGTAATGCTGTGAACAGAAACCTCAGTTTATCTAGGTTTTGTAGCATTCATTACGGGAAGTATTCAATCTAGTATCAGTGCGAGACTGAATGGAAAAAGTCATTGCGCACTATCATGCTTTTTCAACAAGCTATATAGAAACAGATATTATCTCAATATCATATTTCATCTTAGACATTTTCAGTTCTCTTGTTTGTTAAAGAAACTATTTTATAATAATGTTGTGAAGTTTTATTAAAAAACCTTGCAAGATTTAGTAATATTTGTTTTAATTTATCTCATTTCAATTTAGCTATCTTAGCTTAACGTGATGTTTGGATTAGCAAAACTGTTTTTTATTTTAAATATAACTTTTTGCATTTGAAAATATCACTCCTTTTGTTCAGCTTTTCAGCTGTATAGAGTGGCTCATACTAGTATACAATCAAATAATTATATATTGTTTGTTGGACAGATTTGTATGTATATGATTGAATCTAGCGAATAAATTATTACTTGCTTACTTACATACTTGTTTTATTGCTTAAAAATTTTCTCACCTCCGACAGGCCATGTTACATTACCCATATTCAAATTTTATGTTTTTCAGATTCCAGGAGGCAGAGATACCAAAGACACTATCTGTAAGAACCCCATCAAAATTCACCTTCCAAAATGCAACTGCGGATGGGTGTTAAATAAAGTTGTTTATGTTAATATTTGGCAATGGTCATAAAAAAAATGGCACATGTGTGGTCATCCCATCCTAAATTCACTTATTTTCCTATCGCTTGCGATAGGAAAATAGGAAAATTATCGGTGTCCATAATTTGAAAGAAATAATAATTGAACAGAATAAATTCAAAATATTCAATATATTATTTAAGGATATGTGATCATATTGAATACTTTATTATGCAATAATTTTATGTGTCGCACGTGTTTTTATAGACGCTAGCATATATTCTGTAGACAAGGAGATTAATATTTATATCTTTGCTTACGGCAAACAAAAAAATGAGTAAAACGATGACTATATTAGAATACAAAAAACCCATTTTAAATATCCTATGAAAATAAAATAAACCAACAAGACAAAGAGAGAAACTTTGCTATTATTAAATATATAAATTTTTTTAAATATTATACTTTTATATGGATTATAAATAAATATAAAGTGGTGAGGTGGTGTTCCAGCATTGTTTTATTTTTTGTTTTACGAAACAAAATAGTTGATCGGCAATATAAAAGAAACATGATGGTAGAACAGAATATTTTATTTGACAAAGATATGCAAAATATTTAGTTAACCTTTTAAGTAAAGTAAAGTATAAACAATTTCACAATTTCTTTAACTATTACGTTCAACATCATCACTGCTGCTGCTTTTTTCTGACTCTTCGCTGGAGTTTTTTGACAAAGATAACAATGTAATTGCCACACTAGATGGACCAGCAATATCTGAGGTTACCAAAATTGATGGACCAGCCAATAAGACGATTTAAATATCTCTTTATTAAAACATTCTAGACGTATTTCAATCAAGGGAACCAATACTTTGATTGAGGAGGCTGGCAATTCTAGCGCTGTCTGTACCGATTCAACACATACAGTTTTTCGTCAAACTATTCATTTCTCTATTTCTCTATATTCCCTGTTTTCAGACTTTCTTTTTTCATCTAGCCATCTTCATTTTTATAGTGAACCTTTTGAGAAAGCTATCAATAGAATCGTCCAGGTTTTCTCAATGAAGATCGTGCAAATCGGCCATAGTTTTTTTCCTGCGGTTGGAATTTCATGGGTTATTAATAACCCTTTCTCAAAGATCAGAGACAAAGGACCAATCCCTTCAAGAACATTGAGATATGCTCCAATCTTGAACAAGAAAGAGTTTGATTTAAACTTCCTCAAAATGCCCTGGATTTTAGCTCTAGTTTCAGCCTTCATTCTTCCTTGATCAACAGCAAGGGAATTTTCAAATCCAGTGGTTAAAGTAGGCCATATGGTTAACAAATTTGTAAATTCTCTTCGTCGGTGGTTTAAAAATCTGGTGCCGTGTATTATAGGTAAAGGGCAGTGGGTGATGTTTAATGCGAAAGCTACAATTTTGATTTCACCTTTTTTCCACAATTATTCACAATTATTCCAGCAACTTTCTCACGAATAGCATTTGTGACCTAAACAAATAAAAATAAAAAGTAGCACTATTCTAATAATGTATTTTATATTTTTGTTTTTGCTTAACCTTAAACTTACAGAAAAAATATTGTATTGAATATTTACGGAGACAAAACGTCTCCTTAAACTCAAAACAGATATATTTATACTCAAGAAGACACCAGCATAAAAACAGAGTCTACTTAACTCAAATCTACATGTTTTTTTTATTATGTGTATTTTGTTATTATAAATAATTCTACAAATTTTCGCTATGAAGTTTATAAAGAAAATAAAATTCAATATTGTCTTTTTCATTTTGTGATATTTTTTTTCCTTTTACATTTTTTTAAAAAAACTTGCTCCATGTTTTAAGAATTTTTACTTTATATATTCGTTAATCAACGTATCTACTTAAATATAACTCACTTTAAGCAGCCTGAAACCATTTTTATTTTGCGCACATAGTGTGTATTGCTTTATGTCACAAATTTAAGCCAAAACAGCAATATTTTGATTTATGAGGTTACTTAAATTCAGAATGCTCAATATGTTAACCCTTAAGTAGACCCCATAATAAAAACGGCTAATTGTATTTATAAACTTGTAAATACTTAGAAGACATTAACTAAACCAATAATATAACATTATCTACATAATATTTTATTATAGCATACTCCTACTTTATATCATTATGTGGTTTGCACATTCCTATGAATGTGCAAAGTCAAGTAAATTTATTTTATAAAAAATTTATTTAGCATAAATAAATAAATTTAAGTTTTAAGCTTCTTGTTTTAAATATCACCTGCTTTATTATTGTCTCCCCTCCACCAATTGTACACCGTTTTCAGGCTGACATTTTACTAATACTTCAAAATGTTTATGAGGCATAGATGGAACTTGAGCCATTTCGTATGCGGTTCGCATAAACTTCATGTAAGTTAATCCAGCTGATTCGATGAGTGCATCTCTTATATTTAACTGTTTCCTTTTTGCTGGTGGACCAGACACGTTCTTACAGTATCGTGGTTTCTTAAACCGTTGGATAAATTTGACCGCAAATTAAAATAAATTTGAATAGTATTTTCTGATATTCCTGATCTCCTTGGAGAACTGGTCTATTCTACTAATAAAATAACATAAATAATATTTTAATACCATTTTCCTGATCTCCTTGGAGAAATATTCTAATCCTAAACTTATTTATGTTTATATGTAAAATGTTTATCACTAGTGTACAATTATGTTTATCATTTTATCATTACTGTAAAGAAGTGTTGGATAGTGATATTTTACGTGTTCCTAGCCCAAGAATAATAAATAAATAATAAGGCAATCATTTAACACTCTGATTGGAGCTGTCTTATGTATGCCTGGTGAGAAAAAGAAATAAACGTGTGAGACTTAAAGCTAGTCGAATGTTGAATTAAGCATTTGTGCATAGTATTTAGTGTACTGTTATGAAGAAGTTGATTTCACACAGGCTTATAGGATAACAAGTCATCCATTAATAATAATTTTTTACATATATAGCCTGCCAGTGAAATAATCACCTAAAGAGAACTGAGAGAAAAGAAAAGTGTGATATCCATAATAGAATTCTCGGGTGTGTGTGGAAAAAGATGTTGGGTTGAGTTGAGCCCCTGAAAAAAAGTAAAAGCCACAAATTATAAGGTTGTGAGAATGCTCCTGTGGGTGGTGGTGTGTGAGAAGAAAGTTATAGTGTGTTGAATTAAACAACTGGTCGAATATTTCCTTTTAATAATCAACCGGCAAAAAAAATTTTTTTATTGGTAGTATTATTATCACCGTCATT
>JAUZNK010021291.1:0-20750 GCA_035046665.1 Euphysa ruthae | reverse complement strand
TATATATACATACAGGTTTGAATAATCGTTCTTATTATTGTTCAAATTTTCACATTATACTTTCTTTATTTTTTAATAATTTAGTTAAGTAGTTGAAAGCAATTTTATACAAAAAGTTATTCAGGTAGATTTTTTGTTTTGCTCCCAGGAATGTTTTGGATGGAAGATGGAGGTACTGCTAAATTCTGTTGAATCGCACATGTGCTTCTAATTGTTTTGTTTCTGAAAAATGCCTGAATTCATTGTGATTGTAAAGCCACGTTCTTATCAAAGGAGAAATATATATATATATCAAAGGGATTAGTGCAAGTTGAAGAAATACAAAATTGTTTTCTTTTTATTTATTTGCATTGTATTTATTGGAATTGTTTTTATTTAAGCTGTATTAATTTGTGCTTATTGTACAAAAATTTCCAAATTCTCATTTATAATTCTCTTTTAATTTTTGACTAGTTGCAAAGTTACAAATTTTTTGATTTTGAAAATTTGTATATAACCACAGCTCTTTACCTTGCAGTCAAAAAGGCTAAGTTATTTCAGATATTGTGATCTATGAAGAGCTTATATATAAAAAGGAACGATGATAAACCTAAATATTTAACTAGAAAAATGATGTAATTTTGTTCGAGTTTTATAATAAATCTTTAAAGAATTAGAATCACATAGAAAATATTCGCTGTATATTTGGGAGTATCACTCTTTTCGAATGTACATCGAAGTATTTTATCTTTAGAAATTACAGTTTTAATAAAATAATTTAAAAAGTTTTTACCATTTCGATTGACATGTGAAAAAATGTATTATTTTTTATCTCTCTAAATATTTCATCTTTTTCTGCAAGAAAATACCTTGTAAAAAATTTTTTTAACGCAAGATCCACAAAATGAGTAATTTTAAAAGTTACGGATCTCTCATCAGTTGAAAAGTATAAAATCAGTAGAAAAAAAAACTTGAAATAACAATCGTGAAAATTTTACAAAATTTTGATAAGGTTGACATGAAATTTTAACTTATACAAAAGCTCTGAGATTTTAGAATTTCAAGGGATGTCTAAGGTTTCTCATACTTCATTTTGACATATTTTAAAAGTAAGAATGTTTATTTTGTTTAACCGAATAATATCATAAAGTTGATTGAATTACATTTGAAAATCGGTTAAAGTGGTCATGGAATATTCAAACTCTATTTCATAAAATTCTTAATATATCGGTACAATGTAATAAACAAAAATTAATTTTTATTTCAATACTGCCCTTTGCTTAATGAGCAGATGCTAGCATATTTTGAAATGAATTTGGAAATCAATTCAGGGACGTCTGATGAAGGATTCAAATTATTTGTATAGGAAGCTTTAAAGTTTATTTGAAGCAGGAAAATTTCAGGTGTAGTATTTCAAAAAAGGCGGCCATATAAAGATAGACATAAAGAAAAATCAAGAAGTATGCATAAATAACTTGATATCCACTGATTGGATGAAATTGGATAGGATGAAAATATACTTTTAAATTTCATTACAAAAAAATTTTCAAAAACTAAAAAATCGATGCTTGAAATCTATGAAAGGTTTAAAGACAAGAAGTAGAGAAAAAGCGAAAAAACATAAACAATCCACTGGAATAGAAATTCCTGTCTTCATTCTCCTCTTCCTGTCTAATGGATCCTATTTCATACTTACCTCAATTGCTCTGCTTGGGTCTTAAAGTTATCTGAAGTCTTTTTATTTTTTATTTAAAATTTAATATTTATATATTTATATAAATGACTTAAAACAATAGCTCATCTCTTAGCTCATACCTGATTACATACCGCATTCCAATGTCCTTCTTGATATTTTTTGACTTGATTTAAATTAAATAACACATTAAAGCCAGAGATAGACTTTTATAGTAAAACAAGGTTGTGATTTAGTTACGATATTAAAGGGCTGGTAAGGTAAAAGTTTTATAAATATCACCCTTTTTGGGTAAATTTAGGCTAAGGTTATTATTTTAAACCTATCAAGTTACAAACTTATAAGTCTAGAAGGATTGCTCCATATTTCAAAGCAAAACTTTTTTCTTCAAACTTTCGCCTTTTGATTACACTTTAATCACATTGACACAGGCCTGAACATAAAAAAAACAGTTATGTTCAAAAATATAAAAACTTTTCTTCTGTAAAAATGTTGTTGGGAAAAAAACTGCTAGGGAAGTTAAATAAACAGAATATCTTTTTAAAGAGCCATCAAGTTTTTGCTTTCGTATTGGGTAGGGATTAGAAAAATATTGTTATAATTGTATGTTTTCTGTATTATCAGTTTTGTTGCGAGAATTTATTCGCCTCGCCTTCCAATTCAAAGAAGCCATAAAAATGCGATATTTAAAATTTATCGCCAGCAAACAATAAAATTTATGTTTGTAACTTTTTCTTTGTCTTTGTTCCAACTAAATATTTGATTATCAATTTATTTATATAATATCCATTCTCTTTATTAGTAGGGTCTTTTGTAGAATTAATTATGAATTTCTATGAAGAGGTTATTTCACATATATATCGAAAATCAAGTTCTTTAAATAGAGTTTGTTTATTCCGGATAACTTCCGGATTTAATTTGTAAAATTTTTTATTTAGCCAAAGATTTAGTTAAAAAATTAAAAATTATTATTTCCTTGTCATTATTATCTTTTGAGTTTGAGAGATGAACTTAATCTTCTACTCCTATATGAAAATTTTTATATTTCAGTTGATATTTTAACCTAAATATCTGGACTGTAATATATTTTTAATATATCTACATCTTTGCTTTGTTTTTAAATTTATTGTTATGGAAAATTAGCTCTCATCCGCTGATTAAATTTTTAATTAATAGGTTTCTTCTCACCATGGTAAGATTTAAGTATCTTGTGAGTTGTCTTTCAAAAAAATGACAGTGTAAAATAAATTTTGTTTTTCCTGCACTTATAAAACAAAATGAGATTCATTCGAAGTTAATAAAAGACAGCTGACTACAATTTATTTTTAGTTTTAACTGTTATATACAAACATCAATTATTTTTAGGGTTGTTAATCTGCAGATTGTTGTGGTTTAACTTCTTAAAAAATCTTATTAAGCATGCGTAATATTTATTTAAAAGGCTTAAATGCGATTATTTCTTAACTTGAATATATTTCAATGACAACAGATGCGACAGTGACAAGCCAGGAATGAAATTTAACGTATATAATTTTTATCAACTTGACATATAAGATTTTGGTATTAAATCATCTTTCGTATTTTTTTAAAATGAATAAGAAAGTGATTTCTTTTTATTTTTTAGTTGAAAGGTCTTTTAACATATTAAGATGTTGTTATTAAATCGTTTGTTGTATTTTTTTAAAATACCAAGTGATTTCTCTTTTATTTGAAAGTTCTTTCTTATTCCCCATAGTAAACAATAATTATTATGTAAGATTAGGCTTCTCTTCGTGTGGATATAACTATCGTTGATGAAAAATAAATTCTCCTAACTCGCCTTTTCAAAGAAATCATTATATTAACAAGAAGATATATCTATAAAAAGAATATCGAACAGCATGTTTCGTATATATGTTTTTCTATGCATTTTTTCGTATTTTTTTGTATTGTTTTATCCAAAGTAGGAGTATGAAAATACAAAATTTTGCATGTAACGATTATGACTCTAATATTAATTGAGGTTAGGGGCATATTTACGGTCAATATAATTTATTTAAGCATTTTTTCGAAAAAAAAAACTTTTTTGATTTTTCATCAACCTATGAGTTGTTCTTTAAAGTAAAAGAAAAATACTTTTTTCTTACCTCAAACAGTGTATTAAAAAGACAAAATATCCATCTCAAAAACTTACAATAACAATAAAAAAAAATTTTAAGTATTTTAGTAAAATTAATATGCTCAAGTGATATTCTTTTCGTGTCAACAAAATAATATTTTTTAACATATTAAACAACTTTTTATAATGTTATAAAAGACAATGGTATATTTATTTTTATTTAATTAAGTCGCTTTCATTTTTAACAATCCCACAGTTGCTATCTTTATAACTAACACAAAGTGATTATATTGGCCATGCTATTTGCAATCATCAGAAAATTACATATTATCTAAAGATAAAAAATATATTTATAGCATCCAAATATAAAAAAAATATATATATTTAATCCATACTACCACTTTTAACATTAATTATAAGATCTTTATTTAAATGTCTACATTTGGAGACAAACTCATTCTTTCTATTTAAGATATTTTTGTTGTCGAGGTTATTGATGATGTAAACCTTTCCTGCAATACATAGGTCATGATTATTAATTTAATTTCCCTTTTATCCCCTTAATGATTGTCAAATATATTATTGTTCTCTTTCAACTCCCATACATATATTGATAGAACAGTTTCATTTTTATACTTTTTACTATTGACTGATTTAGTGTGGTTTCTGAATCTCGATTTAAATTGTGTTTCCGAAACACCAATGTATATGCATTTTTCATTATTTTTAGTGTTGAAAACTTCGATATATATGTTCCAACCATTTTGCATACTTTAGTTCCATCAAAGCATCCCATTGGTGGTACATCAAAGTCTTTATTGCCGGATTTTTTTACACAAATATTTTCTTCATGGAATAACAGTGTTTTTCTAGTTTGTAAAATTATTTCCATTTCTTGATGAGAGACTGATAAATGTTGTTTGGCATACTTAATTGAATTCTTAAAATGAAATTGCGGTAATGATGTGTGAACGTTTTTTATATAAAATATAATAAACGAAAAATTATTTTTCGAATTGATTTAAGCCAATTTATTACTGCAGATCTATCTTTACATTGGTTTACTTTGGTTTTTTTTATCAGTTGTTTAGAATGGATAAACAAACAACTGGTCAAAAAAACCAAAGTAAACCAATGGAAAGATACGCTACCACGATACTTGTAAAATCAACTAGTGCCTAAAATTAATGCTTATTAAAGTTTCATTACCTAATTTGTGCTAATCAACCATAGTTTTATTCGTTTTAATAATACAATAAATGCTTGTAATCACTTGTTCATGTGTCTTGTTGGCCATCGTTATTGTCAATTGTGCTGTGCATATAGCTAAGTCTTTTGTCATAAGTGACACGCTTCGATCAATTACCATCAGTGACCAAGCTATTTTTTGCACTCAAATGTAATTATTCGACACAACATGGTTACATTTATGAAGAACATAGACTGTTTCTTTGCTCCCTGACAATGAAAAATCATTTTCATATAAAACATATATTCATAAAGTGAAAAAAAACACATAAAGGAAGATAGAATGACATATCTACATTAAAAGATAATCCATATCTAATAATCTTGAGGCTGTACGTTTGCATAATATATATAGTACCATTTAGTTTCATGTTGTGGCTAAACTAATAAATCTTTAACATCTCACCTGTTAACCTATGTTACAACAGCCCCTTTACCCTCTGTTTTGAAACGGTTTTTGTGACTAATGACTCCCAGTCTCTTGCAACTGCCCACAACTGCGTTGCTATTATTTGTGAAAATGTTGTAGCAAAGCCATGTTCATTTTTAGTTGAGTGTTCCTAAATAGAATAAAATATTGCATTGTAAATTTCAGAGAATGGTCCATTATCTAATGATTTGAGTCGTCCGGTGTCACTCACCAATCTGTAGCGAAAATTTTTTTCGCATTTATTTTATGACGGATCATAGGCCTAAACGATTTCACTAAATCCTTACGAGAATGTCCACTTAAATATAACCCTAAGCGTAATGTTGGAAAATGTAATCGATGAGCACTACTTTCTTTCAGTATATCCATCCGGGACAACAATTTATCAGCTGTTTGTAAAGAACAACTTGATAAAACCATTTTTATTGTAAGGATTTCTGTCTAAATCTCTTTTACTGCTACAAGAAAAACAAAGTTTATCTGTAATAGGTTCCAATTTTGATCTTTTTACTCCAGTTTCCTTTGCTGGTAGTTCAGTTTCAGGTAAAACATTTGGAGTTTCTAAAAGTATAGACTTTATCCCAAATTTATGTATAAATCGCTCACTGTTATTTTGGAAAAAAGTTTTACACGACTTGTGAACATATCTGTAAATTTGGTTAAGAACAATTCTATTTCCAACTTCAGTATACTCGTCAAAAACATTTTCCAGAGGTAGGTTATGTCAATCGTTTGCCAAACATTTTTCAACGATAAAAAGATTATCCAGCTGCTTTTCCTTTTGCTAATCTTTTGTGATTTTACATTGGTCTCTGTTAAACTTTTGGAGAAAATCAAGCAGTTACTTTTTGGCGAAAGGAAATGTTTATAATCCAACAATTTACTTAATAATTAGTGTATGAACAATATCCATATTAATCACAAAGTTACCAAATTCATTCTATCAACCTATCAACCTAATTAAAAACTTTTTGTAAATAGGTATTATTTCTTATTATGACAGGAAAAGCCAAAAATGAGTTATATGATGAAATCATATTGATAAATACTTGAGGCCATCGAGAACGGCTTTTTTAAACCGTATAAACTTTACTTAAAAAAAAATAATCAGCTTTAAATTATCTTTTCAGTGAGCTCTAAATTTCGTTCAGTTGAAATCATTAGAACAGGTGATTTCCGGTATTTTAGAAAAATATTCTCTGACCTCAAGTTTTCATATAAATATCGATATTCCATATAAAAATTTAAAGTGCTAGATTGTTTCAGAAAAAATCCTTCTTAATAGTATGGAACACGCTATCTAGTGATAGGACCAAATCTTGAAAATTTCAAATAGTTCAAACGGTTCAAGCTGTCCAGATTTTATTTTTCAAAAAATGTGTAATTTTCTGCAGGGTATCAAAAAATGTGTCATTTCCGCAAAAAAACCTTAAATTGTGAATGAAATAAACTAAAAACCTCGAGTTTCATAGGATTGATTTGTGTAACTTGATACGTTTAAAACGCTTCCTTTTGTTCTCAGTCGATTGTTGTTGTACTTCGCCGATACTTAGACTAATCAACCTCATTAGGTTGTAAATGCCATCCTTGCCATGATTGTACTCAACGGCAGCACTGGAAACGCCGACTTATATAATTTTTTTCCCGACATGTGCATTTTCTCCAAATCATTCCGTTGAGCGACTGGTTCACAATTTGGGTTTTCCCATGCAAACACTTTGATAAAATTGACTTGTCTCGTAACCGGTCAAATAACTGCTTGATTTCTGCCTCGTCCTTTATGATATGTGGTAAATTCAATTTAATTTATAATCATTTGGTGACATTTCACCGTGAACACTAAAAGTTTTCGGTTCGCGGACACCATTTATGTCGTGTTTCAGCAGGCGTTTGAGCAATGAAACAATATGGCACCAGCATTCTCTTTAATTAGAAAAACATTGCTTGTATCTCCCCTAAAAGCAATTTTATGACAAGTTTGTAAGTAGTTCACGGTAGTGTCAATAAATTTCCACACATTAATTTGCAGCGATCTGTAATTGGTAACGAAAGTTAGCGATGCATTCACCTTTGTAGCACTAAGGTACGGTTTTCTTCAATCACTGTTGATACTGATAAATGTTGTGTATTGCAAGTTATGTTTCTCGATTGACCGTTTGAATATCGATACAATCCCTGTTGTTTCTATTTATGTTGCACATGTGCGATTCTTTCCAAATAACGTAAGCTGGATTATTCTTATGTATCCCCAAATACAAAGTTGACTTGCAGTACTTGACTGTTACTTCAACATCGATATATTTATCGTTTCACGTTCAAGGCAGATTACGAATTGCAGCTGCAGCATCTGACATGGACTTTTCACCAGCATAATTGATGCATGTTATTAATGATTTTACTTTATGCAACATTTTTCATTGGCGATGGAATATTTATTAGACGAAAGAAGATTTCATTTGACTGCAAACCTTGTCCGAATTCCCAAAAAGCTACAAAAGTAAGTAAGTTAACCTCACAGCTACTTTTATAATCAGTTTAGTCAATTCTAGGGCTTGAAAATAAAGTATGACCATAAACAACTACAGAGCAGCAGAATTTCATGAAAAAGTCTCTTTTTTCCATGGTCAATCAACGATGATCCGTTTGCAGCCAGGACAATGGTCGAATAACTGAACAATAGTCTGCAATATTGATAAGTTGAATATGAAAATCATAATTTTTCAGTACCATTTTCATGAAATTTCAGGAACAGATGTATTTGGTATTCCTGGAGCAGTATATTGGGTGATCACATGTTTTCGTTGCAGCAATGATTTTTTATATTAAGTCTATTTTGTTTTTATTCTAAAATAATTTGCTGCTATCTGTTACGGTGAAATATGACGTAAACATAAGTCAATGGCCAGTCATGTCAATTTTAGCAATTCGCATATTTCACAAAATTTTTAGAAACACTCACCGTTGTTATGACTATAAGTTAAGTTACATAGCAAAATATGCCACAACGGATTGTAAAAATAATTCGAGAGAGTTTGCTAATTGTCATGCTCTCCATGATTTCCGTGCTCCCATGCCCTCCGTGTTTTTCATCCCGTGCTCGCTTGCTCTCAGTGCTTTTTTCTACCCTTGCTTCCATGCTCCACGTGATATTTTTCGCATGCACCATGCTATTTGTGCTTTTTCATCACGTGCTCTCCCTTCACATTTTTTCCTTCATGATGACATTGTTAAAGTAGATAATGTAGATAGTGAAAAACAATGCATAAAAATGAATTACATTACCCACGCACAACAGTTTGGAAGATATTTGCAACATATTAGCAAAATTTAACCTGTGCAGAAGAGTTTTTTGCTCAACAGAATATTTTAATCCCGTGTTCTTCCTTCAGGTATTTTCCATCATGATAAAATATTTAAAGTAATCGCTATTCCTCAAACAAACTGAGTACATTTATGTTATACGGGGACAGCTTAGATGGCAAGGCTTCGAATTAAGGATCGAAAAGTTACTAATTCGACTCCCACATCTGGCGGATATTTATTTTTCATGTTATCTCTGAGTTTCTGAGAAAAAATCACTGTGTAATGCAAAGCTAGCTTCTATTGGCTGTGTTGTGTGGTTGAACGAATTTTGTAGGCGCCAATGGGCGTTCTAAGTACTTCAAGATTTTCCAAGTGAGGCTTTCTAGAAATATCGTCCCGGAAATTTTTTGATTCCGCACGCTAAATATATAAACTTACTCATATATAAACTTACTTACTGGTAATTTATTTTGCATTCATTTTCTTAGGACTGAAATCAAACCTATTATTATATCTAGTAGTTCGAAAGGACAAATCTGGTAAACCAAACGGTATTAAAACTAACCAAACTTCCTTCATCAATGCGAAGCAGCGCTCCATGAACAGAAAAACGATTTTTGAATTAAAAGATATAAAGATAAAAATAAAATTTAAGGAAGAAGCTGACCTATCATTTTCCAGAAATTCAGGTTCAAAAGTTCAATGTCGCTTAAGACTGCCACTGTATAATACACGCTGTGCGGACTTGAACGACAAATTTCAAACGTCACAATGCTCCATCAAAAGATGTGTTGCTGGCTGAAATTAAAATGAAATTTGTTGTCGATCATTATAATTAGCCAATAAACAGTGATGAAATTGATTTTATTGATGAAATAGAATGATTCGCCGAAAAGCATGAATATTCAAAAGGAACAACGGATCTAGTTTTAAATGCTTTATCAGAGATTCTTGAATGCAGAGTTGTTATATACAAATACCCTATTTTTTCTGGATTGTACCGACTTGAAAATGCATCTTGATTACACCTATACACCAATATTAAAGTCAGCTATACGTTTAAGCTGTGCCCAGGTGTGTACCGTATGCGACTTTCTTAAATAAATACGGCCTATATTTATATTACAGTTTCTTTTATAAAGATACCCAGAAGGTAATAATTTATTACGGTTCGCTTTATATTTCTCGAGCTATATATGTATTCCGCGAGGTTTGTTGGCAAATAGTTGAACAACACTGAATAAAAGTGATTTTTATTGGTTTAAATATAGGGGATATGAACTTAACAATTCAATAGAGCTAGAAAAATAGACTGGTGACATAAAGTTTGCTTTTTTAGTGACATAAAGTGTCCATTGTCTTCAAACTTGTTTGATGAAGCCACACTTAAAAGTCATGTAATCAGTTGTTTTCCCACAAAAAACCAGGATGTAAAGACATCTTTCCAACTATCACATAATTCGGATGTCGGTAGTACGAAAGAGCGTTGGTCTTCATTTAATTTGGGCAGTTCATTTGAAGGAGACTCAGAGTCAATCAAAGTCAATAAACGAGTAATAATAAGGTCTAGCCGTGATAATATAACTGCAAAAGAGGTATATCAGATTCCTAAAAATATTGATGGTATGAAAATATATACTCTAACAGGAAAATCTAGAAAACAAATTATGAAAAAAATGTAGAGACGGAATTAACTGGAAATTGGACTTTATGGGCTGGGTACTTTACAGTTCGGCTCAGAGATTGTAGAAGTTATTTCACAATAATGCTTGCAACTTTAAGTGGAGTATGAATCAGTAAATACAAACAGTTTGATAGCTGTGGTAACTGTAAATCATGTTGTGTGAAAGGAATCAACAAACACTATCATGTAAGTAAATATATTTGTCTGCGAAATGGAGCGGCAGACGTATCACTATGTAAAACATAAATGTACTGCAAAACTAATTAGCGAGGTTTCAGTAGAAGTCCCCGAATATATATCATTGAACCCCACGTAAATCCATCATCAAGACAAAGAAACATGCTGCTCTCGGCAATGAGAAAGCGCCGAGGAGCTGGCACAACGGTAGGACGTTTGACTGCGGAACGAAACTTTCGTCTTCAACCAAAATTTCAAGCAAAAAAAGATTCTTCAACCAACAGGTTCCTCTTTGGAAGAAATGGCACAATGTATGGAATAAATGAATATATAAATACGGAATATATTCAGGTAATTTAATATTTTATTTCCACGTATATATTATATGTAATATTTTACAGTACAAACAACCTCTATCTATGGTGAATCCTTTATGCGCTTTGATTCAATGAAAACATTTATTTTTTGAATAAATATTTCAAAATAATCATAATCAAGTAACTTTAAAAAATTATCGGTAAGGGTAAGATTATATCGGATGATTCAGCTCCCAAAATAAAATGCAAAATATCGAAATATGACTCGTTACTGACAATGGTTTCAGATGTAAAAGCGGAATATTGATGGTTATGACCTTTTATTGGCAGAAAAATGTTTTAGATAAAATTATATCCAAAATTTTTCAGGTATGTGTTTAAAATCAATTGCATTTTGTTGTTATACGAGTTTTTGGAACTAAAGAAACATAAAAACATAAGAATAATACTAGATGAATTTGACGTAAGACGAAACGAAACTAAGATAGTCAAATGGCTTATCTAGAAAACAGATATGAGATTCTCTAATTGGATTGTAGCGTGGCGATTTATTTATGGCATATTTACATATTTACATATTACCACATAACAATGAAATTTTGCACAAAAATATTTTAACTATATAGAAATTTAGTGAAAAAATCGGACTAAAATATTCCCTCAGAAACCCGACAAATTAAGCAGAATTAGAAATAGCCTATGTTGTTTGCAAAATGTTGTAATACACATAGAAGTACAGATACCGAGACAGATACAAGTTATAATCCGCATACGTGTACCGATACAGATACAGGTTATAACGCTCATAAAAGTACAGACACATTTACATTCTATAATCCGCATACAGTTACAGATACAGGTTATAACCCACATACATGTACAAATACAGGTATAGGTTATAATCCGCGTACTGGTACAGATAGGTATGCAGGTTATAATCTGCATAGTGGTACAGGTACAGATACAGTTTATAATCCGCATACAGGTACAGGTACAGATAAAGATATAGATACATGTTATAATCTGCATACATGATTATAGGTAATACTTAACCAAAATTTTACCATGACTAATCTGTGAACTCTCTCGAGAGGATTTATGGAATGTGGCACATCGACTTTTGAGAGTACTCGTATAAAAGGTTATAAAGAACTTCATCGTGGTGCTAAATCACTTCTCTCCATAAATACAATAAGCCATTAACCATATACAGGTTGGGCTAATTTTTGAAATCCCGGAAATAAGAGGAGTAGGGGACTTCAACCCCTTGACAATTATAGTTAGGGATCAGCCATGAAATTGATATTTTGTACACATAGACTCCATCATAAAGTCACTTTGAAAATATAATTTATTTCGCAATGTGACCTCTACCTTAGCTGACGTCAGCACTACTTCTCGGATTATTGGCCAAAAATAGTAATAATGACATGTCTTGCGGACATAATCATAAAATATGATTTTTCATCTGGATTCGTGTATGGGAGCTAATATTAGGTGTCTCCCCATAATATGGAGATTTTATACATTTGCCCCCAGCAGAGAATTAAGAATTTGGTCTGAAAATCATGACGTTATATTAGCATATATGACGTCATCAAATAAATTTAGCAAAACTTTTATAGTCAATTTTGTTTGCCTTCTGGAAACAAATCATCTCCCCGCTTTCATTTTATTGAGAATAGTGCGTTTTTCTCAATTTTGTGAAACTGACAACCAGAAAATCGACCTTAGTTTGGGAAAGAAGGGTCAATAATAATTAATTTTAAAAAGACCTCTATGAAATTTCAATAATTCTGTCCAAAGGAAATTTTATTAAAAGAATTACATCAAAAATTAACCGAAAAACTTGAGCCACCATCACCTACTCCCCCTACCCCTAGCCCAGTCTGACTATGGCTAATCATCTTCTGATTAATTCATTTTGGTAACATTCTTCTATTCAATGATGTTAATCGGGAGATAAAATATGTGTTTGAGATTTCTTCAACAATGGAAACTGCGTGTCAATCGTCAAACCATTTATTTTCAGCTGAATTCTGTTGTTTTGATGGTAACGATTAAAGAAAAAAAAACCTCGTTACTTTTACAGCAAGCGTGTATCATGCCCTTTTGCAAAAACAGGTGGTACTTGCAACAATGGAGTGAAGGGATTAATTGTATTGAATAATTTTGGAAGTTATTTAACAAAGCGTTTAAAGAAAATAATGCAAATGACAAATATTGGCCAAATGGTGGAGTAATGATATGGCGGCTCGAATTTTGCAGAACATAAGTGGTTTTACGGAGATTAGGTATCTCGAAGATAATGGATTGTGAGTTTCATTTGATGGAGTCTGCTAAGCAAATAAGGTGCAAGATGGGAGATGACTCCATAAAATTTCTTAAACTCACCGTATCTTTGTTGGAATTTTTAAATCCAGAAGCTTACCAAATTTGAAAACTCTGAAAAACTTGCAAAAACTGAATGCTTTTATTTCGCACCTTCACGTTTATAAAAAACTAACTTCGTAGATAACTTGCTGGGATCAGCTGAAAAACTTTTTGTTTCGCGCTGTTAGAACAGACAAAGTAAATCAAGCGGTAGTAATATACACCGGCTGGAATCGTAGAGGCCCAAGGGGATTAAGATTTTTGGAAATTTTCGAGTTCGACACACGGCACTCTGTTATTTTAAAAATGAAGGTGTGTGCAGAAGGTGGCACAGTTGGAGGAGGTGGTCCGAACCAAAAACATTTGGATGAAAGGAACACCCAGAAAACACTGCAAAGCAGCTAAAAGAAAAGTTCCAGATTTAATTGATTTTGGGGTGAGTAGTGCACAAGCAAATATGCCGCCAATTAAGTTCTCGGACTCTGGGTGTAATCCTCCCAAGATGATAAATTCAAACAGTGGAGAAGCACTTTTCACAAAGCGATTCGCCAGTACGTAAACATCAATGATGGTCAGTTGGAAGTTTAAACAGCTTAATTCATTTACAGGCAATTACGTTGTCGCAACTAGTTTCAACTAACATTCCAATTATGAAATTCAGTTCAGTAACACTCTCTCGTACAACTGTAAAGATTTTAAGAAAAACGTAATTCGATGTCCTTGTAAACATATATTTTTCGTTTTAGCAAATGTTTACTTGATAATAGGATACATGTAAAAAACTACTGCTCAGACAAGGAGCTTAATGCATTGTTCAGTCAACCAATTAATGAAATTTCCGAAAAAATTCTAATGAATACCAGGAAATACTACAGAGACACCTTAAATATAATGATCCTCAGATATGTTTTTTGATTAAAAGATGGACAAATATTAAATTTCCCGTAGCAGTCCATGGAATCACCGGAAAAGAAGCGACTGTGATATTTAATTACATTTAAATTACCTCAAGCGACTATTCATATATAATATATATTTTAGTACGTAGAATTTCATGTCTATTGACAATCCTCCGCTAAAGATATATCTTGAAAATAGACATAAAAATGCGAGTACAAGAAAATCGTATTTTATTTAATAATTTCAAGATTTTGAGGTCTTTTTCTTTATTAACAAATTTAGCACTTTAAATAATCAATAAGATATAAAATATAATATATATATATTTGTTCTGTATGAACGTCCCTTACTACCATGCTTATTCTTGCTGATTTTGCTCCGTATATAGATCGTTGTAAACTGGTTGGTATCTTCTGTTAACAATAAATAAAAATTTTTTTGCACTTCATAGTACTAAACTCGCATTTTCAATAAACGATGAGATTTATCTTTAATATTTCATGTTTTTTTTTTCATGTATCTAGATCATTCTCAACTCAATGAAATGCTGCTGAAACGAAGTTGTATATTTATAAATATTTATTACCCTAATATTGAATTAGTTTTTCGCCCATATTCATGTTCTAATTAAAATAACGGACGCAACTTTTTTTCATTAATTTTCAAGACCCAACTTTTTTGATTAACATGGCCTATGGAAATAACTCTCATTGGATGTTTTGATATTGATTTTCATAACAGCTCAATAATGGGACACTACATGACTTATTGATTCATATCTTCCCTAAAGTTGGTAATAGTGCTGTTACCGTAGTTTTTAGATGCTTTAGTTAGCGTTAAATGACTTGACTTTATTAGTACTGCATTATTAAAAATACCATGAAATAGTGGAAGCGAGTAAACAAGGGGATAGGTAAATTTCATTTTGATTCAATTGAAAACCACTGGAAGGTTTTGCCTCAGGCGCAATAAACGGTAAAAGATTAACGCATATTTTTATCGTCTTGGTAAAATATATGCAACAAATAAGTTTCATGAGAAATTTATATAAATATATACATAAGTTAAGCTGAGGTAGAGAAGAACTTATTGCTCTCATATATATATAAAAATAAAAATAAATTAAAAGAAATAAATTATATTTTAATTTAATAAATATTCAATAAAATGTTCTGTACGTTTTCGTTGAATTTACAACGATGTGGTTATGGTGTTAGTGTTGATGTAAGCTGCTGTGCCAGCATTAGTTCTATTCTCGTGGTGTAGGTTGTATCTACGCACCAAAAGGTAAGATACACTGTATAATACAGTGACTAGAACTAAAAAAAAAATTGATTTTAAATTAATGATGTAATTATATACTTCTATAAATCTTGCTTTGCAATAAATTCATGGTACATTTTAAAAATAAATTTAAACTTGATAAATTATTTCCCGTTCATGGCTTCATCGACATATAGATAGCCAATGTGTTCATATTTGTTTTTAAAATTGTGCAAGTGACACAAATACCAGTTATCAGCATATAGTTTTGAGAAAAATATTAGAGATGTGTATACTTTCAGCTGACATTATTTTTAAAAGCTTAAAAACATAAAGTTAAAAATAATAGCCCAACATGATTTAAATAGACTTTACTTGATATGAAAAGAACGATATAACATAGTGAATATGATATGTTTTTCATTTGATACTCCAAGCAACTTAGCCGTCTACCACATGAATCATATTTCCATAACATACAATTTTCGTCAAAAACCTTAGCAAAGAGAATCTGACCAGGTATGAAACCAATTAGACGCATTGCAAGCAGCTGTACAGCTAATGAAATTGCCCTCTCATCTTCGGGTACCGCTCTAAGATTAAAAAAAATTTAATTATATTTCGGCACCGTTATTTTATTATTTTTTATTTCCTTCTATACAAAATAATTCCGCCAATATAGTCGCATCTTTGCATATTTTAACATTTAATTATTTTAGAAATGTATATTATAGGTATGCAGGTTTATTAAGCTCAATTATTAATAGTATTTTCATTATATTATATTTACCACATTATAGTCACTTCAGTTAAAAATTACTTGTTAAATATGTGAGACCTGCTCAATAGAAGTTAAAAATAAGTAAAATAAATTGAAAAAAAAATATATTAGTACAAAATATAGTATATATTTGTTTAAGAGTGTTAAAAATTCCTTAAAATTTCCAGTTTTTTCTAATAGCTAATAGCAAATCATTATAAATTTTAGCACCAATATAATAATAATCTTTACGTGCAGCTTCAAGTTTTACTTTTGGCACCTTCAAGAGAGAGTTTTGTTTACGTGTAGACGTCGAATTTATGTTAATGCTAAAATATTGATGGAAATTATTACATGTTTATTGTGTAATTCCTGACACTGATGCATGCTTCTCGTAAAATTGTTGTTATTAAAATTATGACTTTTTGTGGAGTACCGATTATCGAATTTTCTCGGTTTTCAATTCACCTGCAATTTGGTGAATTTTAAGTTGATTGTTGATCTGTATGTTATCAAGTAATGCACCATTGCATTGTTGGTCTGTATGTTATCAAGTGATGCACCATTGCATTGTTGGCCTGTATGTCATCAAGTGATGCACCATTGCATTGTTGGTCTGTATGTCATCAAGTGATGCACCATTGCATTGTTGGTCTGTATGTTATCAAGTAATGCACCACTGCATCGTAAACTTTGACTTTCGCTTCATTATTACCATATGGTTTAATTTTCTTCAGCAATCAAAGACGAGCAGATTCTGTCTGGTATTTTTGCCAAAATTTTCCTAAATAATATACATTGATCCGCGACGTTGCCAAGATATGTCTTTTCTGTGATATATAAAAATTGCTCCTACCAAGTCCATACTCTTTCTTATATTGTCTATTAGTAATGTCTAACTTTTAAGATTTTTACCACCGGTCTTCAAATTGAGATTTGTGAATAAAATTTTTGTTTTCAAGGTAGTTCACCAAATGGAAATGTTTCTAGCAATTCTGATAAGACTGGTAACACAGATAATGATCTGTAATTATCGGGTTTATCTAATTGTTCACATTTGTGAATTGGTGTAATTTTTGCAAGTTTCCAATCTCTAGAAACAACACCGTTGCGTATGGATAAATTTATAATATGACCCAGTGGTTTTGAAATATATTCAGCACTATCTTATAATAGTTTTGAAGGGAGATTGTATAAACCGACACTTTTGTTTGTTTTAAATTGCTTTCATTAATTTTCAATGAATAACTTAGAAATATACTCGAGTTTGAAATGTTTGTTTTTCTTCTCGCGACAAACGATAGTTTTGCCAGATTGCATTGTTTAGACGTGCAAAAGAACTTTTTAACTTATCAGTAACATCGGAAAAGTTTTTGCAAAATATATTTAAAGTTTCAACGTGGTGGGACGTTTCTAACATTGAGACTGAGATACCCTTCGACTTTTATGGTTACAAATTTTTATAGTGGACCAAAATTTTTTTGGGTTGAGAGAGTGTTTATCTAGTAAATTTCTATGATAATTTATTTTTGAAGTTTTACGGCAATTCATTTAATGCATTTATTTTCAAATTGCTTATGGCTCACCCAGTCTGTTTGGTTATTTGACTTTCTTGCTTCATGTAATAATTTATCACGGTCATTGAAAAGGGTTTTTATACCGTTATTTAGCTAAGGGCATGGTTTACCTTTAATAATTTGCTAATAACGACGTTGCCATTGTTGCTTAAATGGTTTAATGCATAACACTTTAGCACTGCTTATGTAGTAATTTCATGCTAATGACACTTTTTTGTTGGAATAATTACTTGTGATTAGATTTCGCTTATTTTACAACGTAAAATATGAATATACCTACCCAGTCATAAGTCATAGGTAGGTTTAAAAGTTTGACATACTTTGTATGTTTTATTAACGGTTGATATTCCCAAAACTACTTGTCAGTCCATAATGAAATCTATATATTTTACTAAAATAAGCTTAAAATAATCACCTCATTAGTACAATGCTGTGTGGAGTGAACTGCATAATCCCAAGAAAAGATGCAATTCCAAGTAAAACAAGAAAAATTATTTCATTTTTGCACGTCTTTTTACAAACGGATAAAGTAACTGTTGATGGCTTTTTTGCAAGACAACTGCAGTTTCCAAATTCCTAAAACATCATAAGAATGAAAAAATCTGCAACGTTTTATATTAATTAAAATATTTTTTACCACGAGTAGATGGGTTTTTTCACCACTCAACGACTCAAAAAGATAAACATGTTACTTATTAAAAAATCCGGTCACTCTTTTAATGCACCATTTTAAAACTAATATAAAACTGTTTTAAACTCGGAAACGACATTTATCGATATTAGATCAAAACGATTTTTGAGGTTTTTGCCAAAAAACATAGCTTTTTAATATATCAAGGATAGAAAAACCATACTCCTCATTTCTCTCCTTGAATTATCATTATTTTGTTTCATTTAAAATGGATTATGAGTAGTTATTGATATTGAGCTTTTGAATACCAATCAAAACCGATAAAAATACCAATCAAAACCGATAAAAATATCAATCAAAACCGATAAAAACTTTTGAACCGAAGACGTGGTATATGTTTCTTGTTCATTATCCAGTCACACAGGCAAGTAGTTAAATTAAGTAGGTCATAAAACAAATGTGAAGTCCATCTTCCGAGTATATGAAAGTATCAAAATATAATTCATACCTTATCACTTAATCTAACAGTACATCCAGCCATGCATGGAGATTTATATAAGAAGCCATCGCTACCACATGATGGAACTGTTATCATCTCACTACATCTACAATTTTCCATGCAACTAGATTTAATTTAAAAGCTGTTAGTCTTGCTAAAACACAAAATGCATGCAGTTACATTTGAGGTTACTACGCATTTTGAAGTTAATTCGCATTTTGAGGTTACTTCGAATTTTGAGGTTACTTCGCATTTTGAGGTTAATTCGCAATTTGAGGTTACTTAGCATTTTGAAGTTACTTCGCATTTTGAGGTTACTTCGCATTTTGAGGTTACTTCGCATTTTGAGGTTACTTCGCATTTTGAGGTTACTTCGCATTTTGAGATAAAAGAGCAATAATATAAATTTTTCAAATAATTTTTTTGCTGCTATACAATACAAATCCTTTATAGGACTAAATATGGCCAGTTAGAATGACTCCAAAAACCAAACTTGCCCGTCTCAAGTGTTAGGCAAATATTTTATGATGTTTTGCAGGTGGTATATGCAAAGTGTCGCAAAATCCATAAAAAAAAAACTGATTTGTCAAAACATAAAACTGTTTTGGTCTCATTTGAAAGAATATTGTTTGCAGATGTCAAATACGCTGTCTGTACTTGTTACCGCATGCATAAATCAAAAATGTTTTGCAGATAAAGTAGTAGTTACTTTCCGAGAATACAGTTGAAGAAATGAAGTTACAACTTTAAAAGTCTAAACAGAAATATAGCGAATGTTGCTGTTGTATCAATATTTCCATCTTGAATGATTATTTTATGTTTCAGTATCGTCTTCGTCTGCGTCGCAATTGTCCTAGTCATCATCAACATAAATGACACGGATGTATTTCTGGTTTTTGCACTCTAAACAACCAAAAAACTCTGAACAGTTGACTACCGCTGTAACAAAACTGCATCTTTTTGTTTTGCATTAGGATGAAGAAAGTTTACGTATTATTTGCAAAATTTGCTCAAGCGCAACGTCAACTTTTTCTGGAAGCATCAACGGTCTCACTGATTTACCATATTCAATTGTCTCCCAGCCCTACTCATATGGTGTTGGGAATGTTTATCAAATTTATGATTGTATATATCTCTAGGTTTATATGACACACCCAACAGAAACTCAGGCTTTACCCCGGGACTCAAAATCACTAACGCTAAGGAAAATCGGAAATGAGAAACAATGTTAATCAATAATAAAACTTCATTATCATATTCTAAAGATTAAATTAATCCAATGTATTATAAAATAACCATTATTTAATGTCAATTGTCTGCTGTTCTATGCACTATTACCATTAATCATTGAAATTCGTTCTGAATATCTCAATTTATACCAAAATTATCATTAAATCATAAAATTTACATATTTCTTTCATACTAACTCTCTGTAGCAAAGCGACGCAACAATTCCAAACCAGTAAAAACTGCTTCATGAACTCAAAATTTACGAATAATTATCATAATTAATTGTCCAATTCGATTACGTAATGAAATTCTGTGCCTCATATAAACATTTTTCGTGATTACTAGCATGATTATTAAACTGTAAGATAACTTTAAAAATAAACCGGAAATCGTATGTTAAATTGATTTATGTTGTTTACAACATTCTCCCCCCAATTGGGCGATCTATTGATCGTTCAATTCCATCATTTGTCTTTTCCATACACTGTCTATTGCAGCCGCCCTTTTCGATCGTCTAATCGGTTTTGAAGAAATCATTTCTGGCGGCTTTTTCATTTCGTTCTCAGTTTCATAGCTTACCTCAGAAGG
>JAUZNK010021280.1:0-20751 GCA_035046665.1 Euphysa ruthae | reverse complement strand
TATTATATATATATATATTATATATATATATATGTGTGTGTGTGTTTTGCATGCTTTTTTAAGATTATTCTATAAAATTCTGAAGTTTAAGAATAATTTTTGAAGTTTGACTAAAAGTTTGGGCCACATGAATGACAATTTTTTGTGCATTGGGGACCAGAAATTTTTTATTTGATTTTTCAAAAAAATTTTTAGTCATTTTTCTTAAATAGTATATGAATATATAAATATATGTATATAGATGTAACACCACCTGTTATGTCCTCATGTCCGCAAGATATTACATTGACATCATCATCATCGCGTGAGACAATTACCTGGATGCCTCCTACATTTGTGGATAACGTTGGTGTAATAGCTATAGAACAGCCTCGTAAGAAACCTGGTGATATTTGGTACAGTGGTGATTCTATGAAACTGCAGTATGTTGCAAGTGATGAAGCTGGGAATAAACAGCGTTGTTTGTTTACCGTCACTTTTAAAAGTAAGGAACAAATGTTTTAATTTTAAAACGTGCTTTATGGTATGAATTGTTCAGTATCTAATTAATAATCCTTCAGTCTGCTTTAACGTCATAAAAGAAATATATTTTTAAAATTTTTAGGTCTTGATTGTCCATTACTCACAAGTAACGCAGATACAAATATACAAACATTTGTCCCTCGTAAACGGTATTCAGTATCATGTGCTAATCAAAAGACATTATTTGGTAACTATGGATACTTTGGTTCTATGGTATATTGTAAAGATGGGGATTATTGGATTGACTCAACAAAAATTGGAATGGAACTGCCTAGTTGCGTTCGTAAGTTTTTGCTTTACGTTTTGTAACTCTTGTTAAAACTGCAAAAGTCCTATAATTTTACCCATAATTAATTCCCGGTAGGTCTGTCCTTCTCTAAACTTTTTTTTCTTGCACATCAATTTTTGCACTTTTAATGAAACTAAAATTTAAGTAAAAAAATATGGGTTTATGAGTTGTTGCTTCTATTTTTGACCCTGATATTTAACAGATTTTCTAATTTCATTATAACAACCTTGCTGGCAAATTATTATATTAAGGCTGAGGAATATATTTTTTACTTAATTCTTCATTTTTTTACAATGATTGTCTGAATCGTTGGAAAGTGTTTACTAAATGCTGACATCGTGGCATGCATGGCCATTAATTTATCATTTTTTTAATAAAATTTTTTAGCGTACAATGTCTCATCTTTATCATCTCAATGCAATCCTGGTACTCAGAAATTTACTCACGAAGATTACTTCGGCTCAAAGATGTTTTATTGTGGTAAGTAACATTAAAATTCACCTTTTTTCAACGTTTTTAAGATGACAGCGTTTAATGGATAAGTCATTAGCGTTGTCTTTTTACTATGTGCTGACATTTATATTACACTACATTTTAAATGGAATTTTACTTTTTGGAAATTTAAAATTAGGTCCATAAATTTAATTTTTTGATTTACCTTTGATATCTGAGACTTACCATATTACATTTAAAAGTTGAAAATATTTCTCTTATCCTAGGATTTATTAGTCAATAGCGTTTTTTGTTTTTATTTTTGGTCATGTCTCTGCTTTTACTGAACCAATCAATTTGAAACTGAGATTAACGAGAAGCCAAGTTTTTATTGGCAAGGAAATTTATAGGATAAATAAAACTCTTTTAAGATTAAAGCTGCTTTACAACAATTAGGTATTTCGGTTTTTTGATTGGAATCATCAGAATATTATGGTAAATGCAGATCTACAGATCCGCTAATTTATTCAATTAGCGGACTCCATAGGGAATAAAATTTTTTAAAAAATGTCCGATATAAGGAGGCTTCCGCTAAGAAGATTCTGTTTTATTTTTAGTTTACTGAGGGTAAGTGCAACATATGCTTGAATTTAAAAGATCTTTCAGTGAAAAAGGAAAAATGTTACAATTCTCTTTATTTTAAAAAAGCTTCGAAATATCTATTTGCTTAAGTGTACTCTCTCTTGATTATTCTCCACTATACCTATTACATCGACAATCTTTTCTTCACTATACCTATTGCACCAACAGTCTGTTCTCCACTATACCTATTGAACCGACAGTCTGCTCTCCACTATGCCTATTGCATCGACAGTCTGCTCTTTACTATACCTATTGCATCGACAGTCTGTTCTCCACTATATCTATTGCATCGACAACCTGTTCTCACTATACCTACTGCATTGACAATCTGTTCTTCATTATACATTTTGCATTGACAATCTGTTCTTCACTACACCTACTGCATCGACAGTCTGTTCTCCACTATGGTTAAAGTTGTGTGTATATTTTTGTTGCTGCCAAATTCTTCAGTTAAGGAAGAGGTTATTATAAAATGATTTTACCGCGGTGTTGGATATGGATTAAATTATATTAAAATCAATTAATATACTTTGGTTTAGTCTTTGACTGTCTGCTATTAAGAGGTTTCTTATAGGATAAATGACCATTTACGGATCTGTAAATGTCTTTAATAAAGTCTCCATTAAAGTGAGTTTTTTTTAAAAGCTTGTTTTGGATTATCTCAATTTTTACAGAAAATTTCCATTGTATGGAGGTACCCGCTATAACAATTGTCTGTTATAGAGTGATTTGACTTTATCTCGATATTAAAAAGAAACTAAAAGATACGATTTAATCTATTTCTTTAAGTCCGCATTTTCCTCTTCCTTTCT
Organism: Euphysa ruthae; assembly: GCA_035046665.1. NCBI lineage: Eukaryota > Metazoa > Cnidaria > Hydrozoa > Anthoathecata > Corymorphidae > Euphysa > Euphysa ruthae. Next base: position 18,054 of record JAUZNK010021280.1, on the reverse strand, counting down.
CTATTCTGTCACAATGTTTTTTCCTTTTAAGCTGTGTTTTTACTTCCTCTCCTAAATAGTGTATTAAATAATTTTTGTAGCTGCTTGCGCTCCTGGTATGTGGTATGATAACAAATCTAAACAATGCTTGCCGTGCATTGTGGGTACATATCAAGATGAGGTTGGGAAATATGAATGTGAGGCTTGCCCTCGTGGTTTCTCCACTAAGGGAACAGGTGCAAAAAATGAACAGCAATGCTTGAGTGAGTACTTTATTTTTTTTGAAGATTTTTAAATATACGGTGGTTTTCATTTATATTCTTACATTCTTTCTGATTTTTTTTTTTAAATTTAAATTTCAAAAAATTGTAATCACCACACATGGACCACTTCAAGCAAGGTCAAAAACTTCGCTAGTATTTTTAAAGCTATATTACTTTTAGAGCAATGTCCACCAGGTTCGTTTTCAACATCTGGTGTTGAAGATCAACCTTGTCAATTTTGTCCCAAGGGAAGTTTTTCATACGAAAACGGGACAACAGTTTGTTCAAGGTGTCCGAATGGTGGAACGACAAGGATGGAAGGTGCTACAGACGAATCTATGTGTGAAAGTGAGTAACTTCCATGATGTATCTTTTATTGTATATTGAAAAGCAAAAAAGCGAACTTTGCAGTCGGATCTCATTTGGTAGTAACGCGAAAAATTCTCTATATTAAGGAATTTTTTTTTTTTTTTTTTTTTTTTTTTTTTCTGCTGACAGCAGAAAATTCGTGCTTAAATTCGTGCCTATTTTTGTATATTTTGTTTTACCTCCCCATTTCTTTATCAATAACATTTGAATAATACAAAATAATTCAATCGAGACAATAGTTACCAAATCGAGACAATAGTTACCAAATCAAAATCAAACTAAATTTCGATACTTTCGATAGAGAATTTTATTTAAACGTTAGACAAAGGAACCATAAACATTACATTCGAATATTCTTAAACATTTTTTGTTTTAATATTTAATTTCGTGTCTTTAAACAAAAGCAGGTGTTTTAAGAATGGTAAGTTAAATTTAAATTTATTTTAAATGTATTTTTAATTAAATATATTTTTAATTAAAAACAATATTTTTTATTTCACTTAAAGTATACGATATATTTATACCATATACCATAAAATCTTTTCTTTTTTTTTTTCTTTTTTTTTTTTTTTTGTATGATCTATTCTTCCAATAGATCAAACCAATCAAAGTAAATTTCAATACTGTCGACAGAGAATTTATTTCTATTTACAGCTTTATTGTATATCAATCACTGGTAGCTTAAGAAAATTTGCTGTTTGTTGAATTTCTGTTGCAGTTTTCTTCTATCATCAATTATCATATACTACCATTTTTAACTTTGCCTTCCAATATATATTGATGTTTTCCCTCCGTTCTTATTTTTATTGAACCTTTGATGATACTGGTCAGATCTTATTAATTCATTTGTTTTTTCGCTTTATTTTCTATCCAGTCTCAGACCACAAAACATTTCAAATTCAGTCCCAGACTTTGAAACATTTCAAATTCAGTCACAGACCTCGAAACAAGTTATTTTTTGATTTTGCCAAAACTTAGTTTGATTTTAGAAATTATTTTCTTCGGAACAGTCCTTAAGGTCCCTAATTATTAGATTTTATTCAATGATTATATTAAAATTTTATTTGAAAATTTTATTCTTTTGATTGCGTTATGATTTTGCTTAATTTAAAAATTTTAAAAGTTTTAAAAATCTTGTCTTGGTTTCCTGATCTATACTTTTGTCTTTACGTTTAAAATATTGTTACTTTATTTACCTCAGAGTCTTTAGTCATTAGAAATTTCTTGGCTGGCCTCACGCATAAAATAAAAATAATGGTAATATACCAAATGAAAGTGTGACCATATGTATGTCTATAGTTGATAATCTTACCTAAAATACCTGAATACCTAAAGAAATTTTTAAAGTTTAATGTTTTTGAAAAATTTTCAGATAGCTTGTTAAGTTTATGCGAGGGGGAATCATAAATTATTTTTCCAGTCATATCTTCCATATATAAAATTCAATGTAATTTAGGAATTCTCTAGGGAGAATATGAACTCTAAGTGAAACCATGTATAGATATATGTTAAAATTTATGTGCTTTAGGTTTCATGCTAAGTGTAACTTGACTCTAAATTTTACATATAAATGCGTATCTTTATATATATTTTAATTTTTCCTTGTAGAAACGTTGGAAATAACGAAGATATTGCCATTCTCGCCTGTTGTCTCCTCATTAGGGGAAAGTGTAACTCTGAATTGTTTTTATGATGGAACACCAGAACCTCATGCGCACTGGATGAAGCACCAAGGTATGGTTTACATCAGGACAAAGTGGATTATTTTTGCCTATGGATTATAAAGTTGCCTAAATGAAAAAAAAATAGTCGAGGCTTTTGCTAATCAATGATTCAGATAAATATTATAAATATGACTTATTGAAATCAAGTGCTCGATAATCTTGGGTACCTAAGTTGAGCTTAGTTATAATTTATGTGACACCAATGTACGAAGATTAGTGAGATATCTCAGTTGATTTGCTAAAATAAGACTTCCAAATCGCAGTGCAACGTTTTAGCTTCCAGAAAATTATTCGCCAAAACTTTTTTTCGTTACTGATCTCATTTCCGTATTTTTCGATGAACGACTTTTGATGAACGACTTTCGATGAAAGACTTTTGGAACGTTAAAAATTTTTAATTGGCTCTTAGGGTAGCCAGCGGAGTCATATAAATTCACCCGTATCCGTCATATGTCCGAAACACTTTTTCTCATATCGGTTCGTTAGCTGTTTTTTTTAAGCTTGTGAAGTTATAGAATGATAAAGTAAGAAAAATTTTCAATTCCTTCAAAATCCGATCGTTCTTTTTTTTTATTTTTTAAATGTTGCTTACTGTTTCATGAGTATAGATAGCATCCTTTGACCCTAATAGCCACCTCTCAAAAATCTTCATTTTTTGTTTCAAAAATGGTTTTTGGAATTTATTTGAGATCTTTTCTTTATTTATTTATTTTTTAAATTTTGTATTAAGGTAAAATTAATGCTTAAAATTCAGGGCTAAAAGTAATACTTCGTGTGCACACAATCTATTTTAGTTTTATAACCCGATTTATTTATTTTTTCATTTATTTGTTATATTTTTGTGTCCCTATTTATTCGCAAGTTATAAAAGTTAAATTCTCTAAACCATTAAGAGATGATGTTTGCTGCTGCGTATTAGCTGTTTAAAATGTTTTTTGGGCCTGTCGCCTAGGCCAAAAAATGTTTTCTGGGCCTGTCACCTAGGCCAAAAAAGGGTAAAATTGTTTTATAATAACATTTTAAATAAGAAATTGAGAAACATGATTTGTTGTCAAATTATTTTCTGGGAATCCATCATAGTAAAAAAGTGCTTGTTATCCATAAATTACCTACGGAAACCTATAGTAAACAAAGAAATGTGTGCATTATTTTGCATGTTGTAATAGAATAATTTTGTCTAATTTTGATGTTATGGTAAATGTCTAAGAGCTAAAATCAATAAAAAAATTTTGGTGCTGCAATTTGGCTCAGGTTCAAGTGATCTTGGTCATTAAAACAACCAATTGTACAATTTTAATTTGTATAAATATATGCTTGTTTACAGGTATCCTAAAGCAAAATAGACAGGAGACCGATATTTATGACCTGAATGTGAAAAAGACAGGTATTTCATTGACGCTTAATAAAATAGAATACGCTGACGCTGGTAAATATAAATGTGTGCTCGTTAACGAATATTCGTATGTTGAACAAACCGTTGAATTGTTTATACAACCTTTAAAGAAATAAATATGTGAATCGTTGTTTTTTACTGGTTCATTATTGACTTAAGTATCCCTAAGACACCAATGAAATCTTTGAAAACGTACCTATTCGCGTGATTTTGAAGGTTTTCTTGAAATAAGTTGGTTTGATTTGACCTTACCAGGTTTAATGATAATCTCAAATCCTTGCCATTTCATTTTGCAAATTGCGATAATAGTTGACATAATTTAAATAAATGGTATAATTTTGAGCATAATCAATGGGGAGAAGTATATATGCATAATTACCTGCAGCTGTTTTATTTTTGCTGTGTTATGAGGAGAAAACACTTAGTTTTAATAGACAAAAAAATCTACTATTTCAATATATTTTTATATCAGATCTGATTTTCAAACTTGGAAGTTTTAGCGGCGGAGCTTCATTTTTAAATAAAACCATGCTTAATTGTTTCCGTTCTCTTTGTGACAACGCCCTTAATAAAATATGAATCAGTTATCATCATCACCAAAAACACTGGCAGAAATTGAAAAAGGAGCTAGAATGCGTGAAGAAAAAGATAGTCCTTTCAATTTTTTTTGCTGAAGAAGTCAAAAGAAAATCGCAACAACCATCTACCTAGAAGAAGTTACAGACCTTCAAAGATTCTAATGGGCTTAGGTGAAATTTTAATAAATTTTCAACGTCTCCAAAGCATTATGCTTCATTTTAGTACCATAACTGGACATAAAATTTCGTGCAATGTTAGCTCAGCACACAAAAAAAATATAATCAATTTATTGACATGCAAGTATGTTAGACACAGGTGTATCCTAAGCCTGAAAAGTTTTAAAATTTGGTCAATCTTGATTTTCAAATCAAGGAAATGAAAGTTATTACAAAGCTTAAAAAAACCTTAGTTTTGAGAAGTATAACAGAAAGATATAACATTGTTTTTCAGCAAGTCGAAACCAATGGAGACATACCAAATAGCAAACGATTTACCTGCACAATCAATTAATGAGTAAATATGATGTATGTCTTGTTTAAAGCCCCCAATTTCCTTTATTGTGATCATGTGACTATAACTTTTAAAATTCTATTTTTTCTTTCTTTAAATGTAGCATCTACTTACAACCTGGCGAAAGGCTTTTAAAAACTACCGGTGATATTTGAGTCTAATTGGGGGTTTTTTTGGACATACGTACCTTTACAACCTGTTGGTAAAAGAAGTTTGTCCAAGAATTTAGGGTTAAAATGAGCCACCATACCTATAAAAAAGTGGCAATGTGGTATTGAAGCTTTAATAATTTTGGCTTTTCTTTTTATTGCTATAAAATATTGGATTTGGAGATATTTACTGTCAATCTAGCAATGCTTATTTGTATTTTCTGTTTAACCATGATCAGAGTGAAAGCAAATTATAATGCAATTGATTGCCAAAACTGAAGATATTGTGCTTATTTGTTATCTGAAATTTTTATTTTCATCAAATATGTGTTATCTTTGTTGATCTTTCATGGATGGTGAATATAAAAGATGAAAAAAGCGCTCACGTTCAAATCCTTACTCAAAGAAACAACGCTTCACTAATAGTGATATCGGTAATAGAAAATTGTGTTGTTGATGCATTTATCCTAGTTACACTGAACCTATTTCAAACACAGCCGCGAACTCTTAAAGTTACAATAAGTGGAAAAAATTTCTTTTGGAACATTTCCAACTATAAGTTGTTTTACGTTTTTGTTATTCCAAGCAATGGAATATGTATTGTTAATATACTTCGGCTGAATCCGTTTTTGTGTGTATTGTAGGACAGGACCACAATGGAAATTTAGTTATGACAGAAAATTTTTGTCTTGCCGTACGCTGTTACTGGTAACAACACTTTGCACGAAAAGGCACTAATTTGTACCATTACAAGGAAAGGGTGTGCCAATGAATTAAAGAAACAACTTGACGAGGGAATCGAAGATAATGAAAATCAATGCTCTATTTAAATTAAACATAAAAAAAAAGTCTTTGAAAGGCACTTTCAAAGTGATGATATCCGGAATTGGCAATTGAAAATCCGTTTGCCGACCTAGATTAGGACACAATTTTTTGCAAAGCTAAGAACAAACCATCCTCTTAATACAAACTTTAAAACTTCACTTTTAAATTATTAACCCCAGTTGTGTTATTACAAAAATTAGATTTTAATTACCAAAAACAGTTTTAAGATTTTATTTTTACCTCTTTATCTAGCTTTTTACAATCTCTAGGTCATCTACGTGAAAAATTTCATGAAATTTTCCTTAAAAGCATATCTTTTTGTCGAATATGTCACAATTTTTAGTCCGAAAATTTTTCCACTATTTTATAATCTGTCCGAATATTATTTCGCCAAAATTGCTAAGAAGTATCCAAAAATAATTCGGCAGAAAAATGAAAAATTTTTATTAATGTAATCGCTCGTTTGAGATAACCCTTTCTGAGAATTCCCCGTTCCCATAAATAGCTAACCACTCAACACAAAATTATTAGATGATTCTAAATTAAATTTAACATTATCTGTGCCAACAGACCACTAAAGTTCCAAATGACCACTCAAAATAGCGTCACCGAATTCACCTCGAGGGGTAGTACCGTCCGTGATAATGTACTTAAAATAAAATGTAGAACTTTGGCTTTATTGAATATCCATGTTTGGTCAATTAAGGAAGATGCCGGTGCCGAGATTTGTCGGACAAGTTGTCACAAAACCGTATCTGCCATGTAGCATAAAATCTTTCCCAGATTCTGATTTTACAACATCACCAATGTTTTTGATATCACCGCCTAACGGTTTACGGACAGGATTAATTGATGCTTCTGGATTTATATGTCCATTAATTTTACACTAAAATCCATATCTGCGACGTGCTTTCTATCTGGGCAATTTCGTGAACTTCTTGGGTTATAGGGTCTGGAACTTCAGCAAACAGTTTAAAATCCGTATCATTGTCCAACTGAGTTCCACATACAATTACTTGACCCAATGTAAATCATGTTGTTTTGGTAGAAAGGCTCGAAAAATTTTCTCATTTTTCTTTGGTTATATATATATAGCGACAAGAGATTTTTGAACTTATTATCTAAGAAAGAAGTCATCCTGCTAAAAAAAAAAGTCAAACATCAAACCAACTAAAATTTAGAATATTTCGAACCATGTATCCTCATATTTCTTTTATTTTTAGACACATTAGAGATATTCATGAAAACCGGTTCCCGAATTACGGAGTTTTAAAAAATGACTCGGTTTCTTAAAATGATCCGGTTTCTGGCAATTGTCAGGCTATTTTGATAGCGTTTTCTTTAACTACTTAAGAAATAATCACTGGAATGAAATGAAACTATGCCTTTTAATGTGTTTTTGCATGTAAATTCCAAAAATCATACAAGTTTTTTATTTTCATAATTTATAAATTTTTGATTGACCTCACTTAAAGGGCCGATAGCGGACAACACTCGGTTTTAATTTTTTTTTTACTTATTATCCATCTCCAAAAATAAGTTTCATCTTAGGAAAAAGTGTTTGACATACAAAACTAAGCATTTTATTATACATGGTTTTTAGAAAAATTTTGATGAATCTTATCTATTTATTTGAAAAATAAATTTCCAAATCTTAGTTCTAACAATAACATATATTTTTGAATATTGTTTTCTTGTTGATACTGATCCCAGCTATTTTGAATATGGTGTAGATCTTCAATGGCTACTATATAGTTCCTTCTTGAACTTAAGCTTGCTTGGGGAACTGATATTGTTACAAAAACTTTTGTGGCAGGGATGTAGCAAAAGTCTTTTCATTGAGGCCAGCTAAAATAGTTTGCACGGCCTTTGAGATGTAGAAACTTTACTTTTATATTATTTTCTTCTCGGTTACTTTCTACTATTAATCCTACCCATCAACTCCTTTCGAAAGCAACAGCTATGTATGCTCCTAATTTTACTGATAATACTTTTGGTTCAACGAGAAATTTTTGTGTAACAGTAAAGCATTCATCAGAGCTGCACCGGTTCTATTCTGCTAAGATATCAAAGTCTCTTTTTAAAGCACTAAAGTTATACAAATTTTTACAATTTTTTGTACTGCCTTGCATACCCATCTGCAACAAATTTAATTTTTTCTAAATCAGAAATGGTTGTTCTGAACTCTGTAATATTGAATTTAATAATTTCATAGATGAATGTTATGTCGTGCGTTATATTATCTGAAATGCAATATGACTTGTGTTTTCAGCTGGCCTCCATGTTTAAAGTAGATAACAAGAGGGTGTAAAGAAACTTGTTGTGTGTTCCAGTGATAACTTTGAATTTTTTCTTGTACCACAAATGCTAAGTTTTCCACAAAGTCACCAAGTCTAGTGACTCTTTACACTCGCGTACCTTGATTTTTTTCGGGCAATATAAGAATGTGCCCTTAAAGTTTCTAGAGCTGAAACAATAATTTTGACAAAGAATCGCTGCAAAAATAAACAATGTGGCTTGATCACTTGTTTGCCATATACTATACTTGACTCTTCCTCATATTCAACAAAAAATTATAGAGATAATTTATTAAAGGTTCTTTTCCTGGGCACTCGTCACACTGACCGAGCATTCACCCTTTTTCTTCACTTGAACACAATTATTCTAGTAATTATTTGTATGTATCATCGGTTTTTTACCCAACTACAAGCAATTTGGTATTCTGATGTGTGCCGCTTGTTTCTAAGCAAATTACACCATTTTGGCCCAAATTCTGCAAACTTGGGGTAGCTTACCTTTAAGTTGTGGTGTGGTGGCTTTGTTTAAAATCAATTTAAAATTCCTTTAAATTACATAGAAGCAACTTTTTCTGTTTGTGAATGTTTTTTTCGGACATTTCAAATCTTTCTTTCCAGGCATTATGCGAAAATTTTCATTTGACTCATAGAAGGATTTTACTAAATTTTCAAAGTCTTTAGGTAAATTTTTCCTCTATACAATGGGGAAATCGCCAGTTATTTTTTTGAAAAAGTTCTCCTGCTTTTTTTGCTTGATATCTACTAAATGGAAAGGTTTTAAAGACTTCAGATATTGTCCAACATGAATTTGAATTACTGAGTGTTTTTCACTGTTTGATTTTTTTCTTTAACAAGTTCAACTATGTTATCAAAGTTGTTAGATTTTCGTTTTCAGGTATTTAATTACTCGGATGAGCTACTTGAGTTTGAAACAGGCACCAAGCAATGACCAAGTATATATACAAACACACATAATATATAAATCAGCGAATGATGAGGTCACTCAAGGAAATGAATACTGTATATAAGTATATAAGGCTGACAATTCATACTGCTTGAATGATTTGCAAAATAATTCGCTGACTAACTCCTTAGTTTATTTCTGTAAATTTTTAGATGTCTATGGATCCTATGACTATCGCTCAAATCAAAGGTGGTAAACATATGTATAGAGCTCTCGAGGCACATCGGTATGCTTAATTACGCAAGGATGACTCTAATTTACTTGGTGCAAATGTTTGATCTAGGGTCTAAAAATTTAAAAACATTGTGTTTTCTAGTAGCATGTAATTTTTCAGTTAATAAGACAAGACAAGCAAGGTGCAATTTCCTACAACAGGAGCATATGGCATCAAACAAGAGAGTCGCGCATTGAATGTTTTAGACGAGATAAAATGCATTTCCAACTAGGAAAGTACATTAAGCGACTACTGCTTGACAGCTGCCGAGATTCACATTTTCTGCACCAACTTTGAAATACTTATCACTTACAATGTCACTTTTGAAAAATCGGATATATATATATAGATTTGAAAAAGTACCTTGGAGGAGTAGGAGCTTTTATCCTCGGGCATGGCAGGCCTGTGGACCCCCAGTGGTGACCAGGGGCCTAGTGTCATGTTATTCCCCGAAGTGGATGACCTAATGGACATCTAGGTGCCTTCCTTACTTACATAAACAATTGGACAAGTACTAATGTAGGAAAGGACATTTTCATGTACATAAACTATTGGGCAAATACTAATGTAGGCGAGGACGGTTTCATTTACATAAACAATTGGGCAAAAGTAAATCTACCTGATGATGACTTCGCGTAGATATATATGGTAATTGAAAATTACACCCCACCCCCTCCCAATGTCTGCAGCTCCGAGACCTTGGTTGTCTTTAATTTAGAAGTGCGTAAGGCCAGGTTACACTAAACGATGAAGGCAGATAATAGATGCCCGTGGTTGAAAGTGAATACCTTACCACTATGCCACAAAAAAAGTGTCGACATATATTGTAGCACAAATCGGCAGAAGTTACGTCTTAGTAGGACGCCACCAGTTTCGTGTAGGCTTTTTGGTTTAGGGACTAAGTTCGTGAATCTACTTTTTTGTAAGCAGTCAGGTTCTCATCGCTTTACTCAAAAATTTATATACGTTGGAAAGCATGCGTGTAGAAATTTTGCCTGTGTGTTGTGTGAATTGGTCCAAACATTCATTTAGAGACTGGTCTGATTGGGGTATATCGGGATATAAATTCCCACCATGAATGAGAAGCAAATGCTGAATGAATACGTCGAGCAAATACTTGCTGAGAATTTGGCTCTCACGTAAGTTGCTAAAAAAATTTGATGAGCCTATTCCAGAAGCTGTTAATAGAAAGTTATTGAAACCTCTCCGGCCTACTGCATTTATAAAATAAATCCTTAATTGGCCCATCCCAAAGGCTGTTTAAAAAAAAGCTGTTGAAGCCTTTCAGGTGCAAAGCGTTTAAGCCGCATATGAAGAAGGAAAAACTCCGCTTGCAACTGGATCCGGACGTATGCTACGTTCAAGTTGTCGACAGCGCCCCAGTGCTCTACCCAGACGAGAACTACATTAAAGAAGGGGACACATTCGTCTAGAAGGGGATAGAGGAACGTGTCGACCGTCGTCGATTCGACATGCAGCCGGTAGAAAAATGGGCCGGATATCACGAACGAAGGCGAGAAATCAAGGGTCTCATTTGAAAAAAAGATCTTAGGGCAACCATAGACATGGCTGCGGAAGTGTTATGAGTTTTTGGATCCAGGCGAACATTAAAAATTATTCATTGTTGTAGGTAAGTTAGCTAAGGAATACCTAGCATCTGTGAGCGAGGAAGAATGTGTCTCTGACCATCGCATTAAGGGGGAAACTGTTGCTCGTGGAGATTAGATCAGCGCTGGCGCTCTTCATGGTATTGATCAGCAAATTTTGGGGAAAGGCCAGGAATATCTGGTCGATATTCTTTATGGGCTTCGGTAGCTTCCGCAACAGCAAGGCAAATCAAGTATGATGTTAGAAACAGGAAAAAATAGTGAGTTCACAAACTGATTTGTTCGCTAAGTCGTCAACCACTTCCAGAACAATATTACCCAAGCAGGTACTAGTTGACGCTCAAGTGCCGGCAAATACTAGAATGTTTCGACAAGAAGCTCGCAATTACAGGTTGCTCACGTGAGGATATATGCGCCCTTGAGACTGCCCTCATGGATCCGTGGCGCAGTGGTCTAAGGAGCCGAACTACAGAGACCTTAGTGAAAAGGTATGTGGTTCGAGCCCACTTGATGACTGCGCTTACGGTGAAACCACCATCTAATTTCAGGCAGCATATTAAAGCAGAATTTAGATGGTGTATGTCTGTCTTCGTCCTGTGTCCCAAATTCGTAATATATGTATCTATATAAAAAAAAAAAGAAGAAAAAAAGACTGCCCTCAATTTTAAGTTGATTGCTGTCGATGCTTTAAGTAACATTCTGTGAGATAGCAGAAAATACAATATTTACAAAAAGATTTTTGTGCCTTGTCTACTAATCATTCCTGGGAAGAGATTCCAAACGACCGACCAAAAATCGAGAATTTATATTCGCTGGACAGCATTGCCGAACTGGCTTTACACAACTTTTATTCCTCATGCATTCATTCATTCATTTATTTATTTAACGTTTATAACGCTTACATAGTAGTACATGAATATAATTATTTATTAATAAACACTAATATAGACCAACAAACCAATAGGAATTCTAACTACTGCTGCACAAAAAACCATTGAACAGAAAGCGATGGTGATAACGATCGCATTCGCATTTAGAGCCATTTCCTCGTCCACAAGACACTGGCTGTGTGGCTAGGAAACTGGAGCAGACCCTCGGCATTATTATCCCTGAACACATTGAAGCTGCTTACCTTTCACAAAATTCTAGAAGGAACAGATCAGCTATTGAATTTGCAGAAAGCCAAAGAAATTCACGACACCAAATATGAAGAAGACACAACAAGGGCTTAGTGGTTTCATTTACTGGAATTTGTCCTCGCATACTCCAATGTTGCGCTCCAAAGGATACTGAGACGTTTCCCTCAAGAAGACACCCTAAGGTTTGCACAGATGCAAAGATGCTATCTACACCAAGTCTTTTCCTATTGAGAACGAAGGTCTAATTTTTTTGAGGATTTGAGGACTGCCCAATAAAGTATGGGCAATGACCACACAAGCAAACCTGATACGAGTGGCGTTCTGAGGCTGCAGCTCGGACAATCGAACCTTCTAGATAACTTTAACTGCAAGTTAGCGAGGTTACACTGCTTCCTTCTAATCATGTTGCGGCTACTGCGCTGGGTACGTATTTGACTGATCAGGGTGGAAGTCGGTAAAACGGAATGGGTCGTGAACACCTTTACTAAGCACAAACTAGTTGTAGTCATTCCAGAAAACGCCATGGCTTAAAATTCTATTATGCTCAAACCATCGATCTTTATTTCTGCATGCTACGAAGCGAATAGAAAAGAGAGATCTTATTTACTTAGGTAAAAAGAATCTCAAGATCATACACGACTACTTGTCCTAACGAACTTGTGAAGTAATATGTTGTGGGAGCAGTAGGCAGCTTTCCCCTTGAGACGATAAAAAAGGCCCTCAAGAATTGCTAGAGGAATGGGCCAGGTCAAATATCCGCCACTTTGAAACCGACTATCGATGCCTCAATTAGTAGTGTGCGGTGAACCGTGTTCAGATTGTTCTGCCAACAGCATCTGCCAAAAAAAGCCAACGTCATCGCTACATGCTGTCAAAAGGTTGATGTGGTGTTGGCCAGACTGCTTTCAGCTCAATCTCTTCCATGAGCATTTCCCAGGGATAGCAGTTAATCGAGCTTTGCAAAGCACTACACCGGATGACATTTGGGTGTGCAAAACGAAAAATTTCTAAGTAAGAAGTTCTAGGCTAACTTACTTCGGTATCACATAGAAAACCACCTTGACCTACCGGCAAAAATACGCTTTGACCCGGGCGACAGCATCACCCAAGTTTACAAAAAACACGGTCGACCGGAGGCTATACCTGGAAGTCTCATGAACAATTAAGACATACAAAAGAAAGATCATCTAAGTGCCTCTACAGATAAGTGAAGGAGGGATTCCATAGAGCAGACAGTGCCTGCAGGTCGGCGGTGTTATATTTGTAATCTTCGATGCTAAGATGGAAGTTTTGGAAGTGGCTTGCTGAAATTTGCCAAACTTCAGCAAGCCACTTCCGAAAAAATGTACAGTGCCCTAATATGATGCCGTCGGCGTCTGGTGATAGACCGAATGAGTCGATCCACTCCACTTTATACAATGTTATTGCAACACCGTCATATGAGATTTGAAGTGGGCTAATGTAATCGTTTCCACCTAGTCCAACCAATTACTCCTCTAAAGGTGCCTTAAACTGAACCACCGTTTTCAGACTTTCTTGTTTCTCTTGGGCAAGGAGATGGCGAAGTGTTGCTTTGTTCTGCTTTTTATTGAGATCGTCTATATTTGGTCCAGTTGGATGCGCTTGCGCTTGTGTGATTCGGCAAACTTGTTATTTTCTGTTTCTATCAAATCTGCGAGATCATCGGCCCTGAGAGCACGTGTCTTTTTCAATGTATTGGTACTCATTTGAACCTTTTATGTTATCGTAGACATAACTATATATACAAATTACATTCAAATGGAATCCAGGGTACAAGATAGTTGCCTATCAACGTAACTATCGAGCATTCTTACAAGTGAACCGACAATGTGCGCTAAAACAACATTCATTCATATCCTACTACTCAACCCTCCTAAAGGAGAACGCGGTGAGCAAGAATCTGTCGAAAAAACTTAACCATTGCAAAGAATAGAGGTAATTCTTAAAATAAGGATGACTTATATCTCTTTTCATTGACCCTTTCACGAGGCGCTCAGCTTGCGGCTACGACAAGTCAATATTGACGGACTCTACGGAGAATTACAGTATCCTGTATATCACCGCAGCTTACCATTGTTGGAATAGGGTTGCTAGATCGTCCTTGCTAAACCTCCCAAAGTAAGTTCATTGGAGGATAATAATCAACCGGCAAGATGGCTCTGAGTTTGAGATGATAGAGCCTATAAGCCACATCGGTGACCAAGACCGGTGAGATGACCAAATGACAGCTGTATTAAAGAAATGGTCCTTACAAAATAGACATGGAGAAAATAAATAAATACCCTCAGCTATGCCCTGAACTAAACGAAACCCATACTATGCCCGAGTCTGGGACTGACTACCTATTGACACAAGTAGCCCAACTGAAAAACCAGCTAAAGCCCAAAATTGACTCCCGCGAAAGCTTTGTGAGCAAATATAATCAAATGGTCAACGTTATCGACTATGTTGATGTCGGAGCTTTTGTGATAGGCATCGTTCCGGGTGGCATTGTTATGGGCTTCTTTGAGACGGTGATCGCAACACCAGTCGTTCCAATTATCATGGGCTTTACTTCCGTGTGCCATCTCGTGAGTGCTGGCACAAAATTTTCCTCTAGTGGACTAAGAATAAAACCTCGAAAGCACGACCAGATTCGCGTGTTTGCAGAGAGCAAGTTCATTTCAATTGCAGACTTAGTCAGCAAGGCGCTTGAAGATTTAATATATCAAGAAGTGTTTTATTCGGTAATAGAAGATCGGGAATACCACGCCATGAAAAAGGAAGTGCCGACGAAGATGCAAAAAAAAAAAGCATAGAGCTCTAAGACGTAAAAGGAGTTGTTCGATAGAGGGCGCAAATAAGCTCGTCATTCTTTCATAGAATAATTCTTGGCTAATAGCTAATAGATCAATCGCTTCAACTCGCCACCAACGTATATGAACCGAACACCCAGTGCACCATGTTGGGTTTGCACTGAACATTAAACGTTTGTTCCCATGATTAGGAGAAATGAAAATTACTTTTTTATAAAAAATATTCAAAACGATAGCAAACTTTAAATTTAAATTTAAAGACTTCAGTGGAACTTATATTGTTGAATTACATGGCAACCAAACAAAACAACAATGCGTTCTTTATAAAGTATTCAAACAATCTTACGTACTCAATAAATGAGTCCATCAAGTCCATGTTTGTTATCTTCTTATATATGTAAATATAGTAAATGTATACAACCGTTGTGTTCAAAAAGTATATATATAGTAAATGTATACAACTGTTGTCTTCAAAAAAATTTAATAGGTAAAGATCTAAAATCTTAAAATATTTCGAAACTATTATTTCCTACGTAAAAAAAAAAGATAGTATGCAACTTAATTATTATATATTTATTATTATTAGCAAAACTCAAAAACTCAAAACTCTCGAGAAAACTCACTTGGGATTGAAGCTTATATGGCCCAAGAGGGTTTTAATTTTAATTTTTGTTTCACAACCCCATTAGCAACGATCATTACCAGTTAACAGGCGTATGATGTGGTGTGATATGATGCAAGTCGGGGCGAGACGATTCCTTCAATATTCCAGTCTATGCTCGCCCACATAAACTTGATACCTTGGAATGCAACACCGTATATTACATGATGGATTTCTTATTTATATCTCACACTATGTTGATTACGTGTGGCGTGTAAAATTGATTAAGTTCGGTCAATTATGAATATTTTTTGAATGATGATGATGGTACATCAAGTTTTGTTTTTTATTATGCAGATGTAATTTGAACGAATAAAAAAGCGGAGTTTGATAGTGTGGAAATCGTAAAGACTATACAGCAAATGCGCCCGATATATTATTGTGATCATGTTCGTATTTATATCAATAATTATAAGATGAATTATTACTATGCGATTTTCGATTATGAGCGTTCTCGGCATTTAAAAAAAAACACCTATGGTATCAAGTTTTTTATTATTTTTAGTTTTATAGTTGTAACTTGAGATAAAAGTATATTTTGATTGCGGAGGAGATTCGAACTCATACCGCCACAGTGACTGGTGTCTTAAACAAACGCGTTAGATCACTGAGCCACATCAACATATGCTCATATAATAGTTAAATAGTTAAAATCTAATAGTTTAAAAAAAAATTTTAGTTAAAAACAAGTTAGGTCTTGGAGATTTACAGTTAACAATTATATATCTACTCGGAATTTTCCTTTGCCCAGTTATATACGTACACGAAACCGCTCTTGCCTACATTAGTATTTGCTTAACTGTTTATGTAAGTGAGGAAGGTGCTTTGAGGTCCATAAAGTCTCCCACTTTTGGGGGTTAAAGCTACACTAGTCTCTTGGGGCATCATGAGGTGACTACAGGCCTCCCATAGCCTAGGATAAACGCCCCTAATCCCCATTTGAGTCATAGGAATTCACTGTAGTTCCTGGTCCTCTATTTGCATCTGATGGGACACTGCATCAAACTTGCGACAAATCAGTCATTTATACAGAGCTTAGAAAATATGTACCGTTAGATCAGAACCAATTCAGTCAACGACAAGCAACCATCTCCGACATAATGGCACTTTTCAATGAAATTGACATACAGATTGTTCAGAGCATGGTGAGCATTTAATTAAATTCCTCTTCGTAGAGTCGTGGAATTTTTCGGATATTTACACAAAACTGCTGCTACCTGATATGTCCATATTTTCAGTGTTATTTACAGTATTTACATCAAATAAATTATTATTAACAAGGATATTTACAACATTATTTACAGTTTCTTTTTTTACAAAGAAACCTTTTCGTTTTCTCCCTATTTTAATTGACTTTTTCACTCTACATATTTTCCCATGTTTTTAAATTTTAGCTGAAACACTAATCTTTCGTCCTTGTTTACTACAATATGTATCTTTGCCTTACTTATTCAGATTTTTACGTTCAGCTAGCATAGACAACTTAGTTACCAGTTTACAGAACATTTATATTGAAAAAACAGGGTTAAATATAACTGTAAGGGCCCTAAAGACGTTGCTAAGGGTGTAAATAAGGGACTGTAAACTGGACTAGTGTTCATAAAGTGGTCTAAATTGTCTAAAAAATGTAAATTTATTTTTTTGATATTTTTTGTCAGACCTGATTTAGCAGTGTTGAAACTATCCAAAAAAGTTAATTTGAAAAATTTGAAAATTACATCATCTTCGAGGGGGATACAACCTTAAAGTCATACTATTCATCTATTACATCGTCATCATCTTGGTTTTCAGTTTCAACGTCAGTTAAATTGTTTTTTTCTTCATTTTCGCAATCTTCACAGAGACACATTGCGGAGCAATTCCTTTGGTTTTTTCGACAAATGCCACGAAAATTAAGTTCTGCATTTACACACTACAAGATCATTTATGGATTCAGGAGCACGAGGCTGCGTTGTCATAATGGGCTCTTACATCGACATGCATTCGTTCCAGTCTCAACCATGCATTTTTGCATCCGGTAAAAAAGGATTTGGTAAATGGGATGGTTTCCACTGAAGAATGATGTAGTGCGCTCTTAGAACTTTTTGCTTGAAAATTTTTTTTGGTGGAAGTTTGCATGATTGTGTTAGGTGTTTTGTGAACTTAAAGTATCGCAAATTCGAAACATTTTTATCGTGCTTTCTTGTAATAGACTGAGAAACGAACAATTCAAGGTCGCTAATAACATGCAGATCAAGTTCCTATCTATCACCTAATTTCTTTAACGATTCTATAACATTTGACGGAGAGCTCAAAAAAGTTTTCAAGAATTAAAGTTTCGAAATTCCATAGTAGTGTTTGACATAGTTCTGGTCCTAACTGTTCATAAATAAATCGAAGAGCAATGTCACCTATTCGAACCGGCAGCCCTTTACCTCACCATCTTATAACTGGTAGCAGACTTGTTGATATGGAGCTTCTAGTGCATGTTTTCAGTTTGTTAGGTTGCCCATTATGTGGACAAGTTGACATGGAACTTTCAGAGGACAGTATGAAGAAAAAAGGACTAGCTTCCTTTTTAATTAT
>JAUZNK010021269.1:0-20751 GCA_035046665.1 Euphysa ruthae | reverse complement strand
GTTACATTCCATGCGCTACCACCTTAAATATATGATTCAATTGAATTGAACACAACATAGTTATTGGAGGTTGATTTTATTTCTCCGAAACAATTTTTTTAAAAATCTGGATAGAAATCCTTGTGTTTTTATTTTTTTGATTTCGGCATTAGTTGAACTATTGCCGCCAATTTCAGCAACCTGTACGTTGAAATTACCAGGTTCTATGTTAGATACTTTAGGGCTATCTATACGAAAGTTACCGTCATTTTTAAAAGGATCGACCACTAGGTACGAATTGTTGTAATAGCAAAATCTTTTATACGACGGATCCACTGTTTTCACCACTTTTGTAGTTAGTTCATATAGATTGTAACATGAAGCAGTTTGACTAGCAGAAAAATTCTTCGAGTACAACAACTCACTTGTTTCTTTATATGTGTTGGCTTGTTTAAGATTGTCTTGGTTAATGTTGGTATGTGCCACTAAATATACAAGAGAAACTTTGACTTAAAATTTGTCAAAAAAGTAGTTTTCAATATTCATCATAGTACGGCAAAAAAAAATGCATTGCTTCGCCTTTCCGTGTTGGAAATACTGCTCTAACTAGGATTCACATTAAAATAAAATTATGAAATCTGAATTTAAAACTGTATACTACAAGATTCGAGTAAAGTATAGTAATTCAAATAAAAAAATTGAAATTTTTCTAGATGAAATAAAAGTTGAAATTTCTTTTGGAGACTTGTATTATGGATCATTCTACAATTTCAAAAAACATATGAGTTAAGGTTAATATTGAATGAAAATGTGGAGTGATCTCTTAAAGAAAATTGAAAAACTGTGTTTTATTTTTAAAAATATTATTATAATTTTAACTTGTTTGTTCATTTCAAAATATCTAATAAAAATTATTTTCTGAACTTATAGACTGCATATTCATATAAGAATATAAATTTCTTGTATGTGTCAGACTTTGGGAAGATAAAGTTTTTTCTTACATTGCTTTTGTAAAGAATAACGCTTTATTTGGATTTCATCCAACTTTTCTTCATTCATTTCTTTGAAAAGCTCTTTATGCAATCCCTTTCGTTTGCATCTTGATTTTGAACTCATTTTTATAAGCTAATTTACTATTTACTATTATATTTTATTATTATCTCTTTGAAACTCTCTGACTCGCGTCCAAATAACACTCGGAATTGAATCGAAAAGGTTTGATACCAAATTTAGTGCTGCTATAGCAAAATTAATTTGACGTCAATAAGAATTACGTCAAATTAGAGTAAATCAAATTTAAGTAAATATACTTTACAATATCTAATACTTAATGAATATCAATTTTTGCATTGTTGGACATTTTTTTTTAAAGTGTGCTACTAGATTTGGTTGATCAGCAAAAATTTCAAGAGTTACGAATTTACTAACGCATTTATTTAATTCCAAATAGCATATAGGGATGGATATAA
Organism: Euphysa ruthae; assembly: GCA_035046665.1. Lineage (NCBI taxonomy): Eukaryota > Metazoa > Cnidaria > Hydrozoa > Anthoathecata > Corymorphidae > Euphysa > Euphysa ruthae. Next base: position 19,303 of record JAUZNK010021269.1, on the reverse strand, counting down.
GAATACTTAATTAGAATATTTTATAAGTTTTCTGGAGAGCTTATGCTTTTGGAAGAACTTATGTTTTCTGGAAGACCTAGGGCGGCCTAAATCCTGCTTCTGAAAGATTATTTGACTAAAATTATGTATTGCTTTAAAATACTAATTATATTTGAATTTGGCCACTTTTGTTAGCCATTTTCAACGCCGACCAAGAGTGGCTATACTCTACTATACTAAAAGTAGTTAGTTACTTTTTGCTTTTAGTAAATTACATGCAAAAGTAACATTTGATATGTTTTAAAATGGTCATTAACGGTTAACGAGATCATTTTTTAATGGATGCAATAATAAAAGTTTGTGATTCAATTTCGAACAACAAAACAATTCTGTCATGGGATAAAGAAGTGTCTGGATTAAAACTTTTTGGCGAAAAGTTAATTGTTCAAAGAATAGATTTTGACAGCTTGAAATGTCTGAGGACATATTTTAGCAAATGTACAAAATTTTTTGCTAAAAATCCTTTTTCAGTGCGTAAATTTAACTGATTAAATAATGTCGAAAAAAAAAAGCTCTGACTGGAATATTTTTTGCACTGTTGTGGCAGATTAATCAAGTAAAAGTGCCATGCAGCTTAAATAAACTTAAATCAATGTCTACAAATTATAAGTATTGAAAAAAATTGTTCTTTAATTCAGCAGATGTTTTGCTTTGCATTTGTGGATTCTTGGTACGGAATTTAATGAAATATAACCTGGATACATCCCATTAATAGTTCAAACTGCGCTGTAAAAATCCCACACAGGTATTTAAATGGCTTCATGTTTTTTTTTATAAAAATTCTTTTGATTTTTTGCTCTTTACTTGTACATGTTAATCGTCTATTTTTTATTTGTGTTGTTTGATGTATGAACAACTTTTTCCGATAATCGTAGAGTACAGCCACTCTCGGTCCGCGGTTAAAATAGCTAATAACCATCATTATGAAAAAAGGTATATTACATAAGAGAAAATTCATAAAATAATAATTGAAATATAAAAACCTGAATGATGTATACAGTTACTAGTAGTTTCGATCAGGTGATGTACATCAACGAAAAATCATATATACCTATCAGGAGCATAGGCATTTATTTTCCGGTGTGTAACTTTGGAGTCTGACTTTCCTCCGCTCATAATATGCATCTGATTAAAGTTTACAATTTTGAAGAAGCACCACAGCAGCAATTACTGTTGTAATTTAAATGTCAACTCAAGAATTGATACCGCTTCCCAGAATGTAATCATAATTTGATATGCTTATACACCCTTGTATCAAAATACGCAAGGCTAGACTTTAAATCAGACAGTATTTCATGTACATAATATACGAGAACATGAGTTGCTAATTCTTAAGCTTGGTTAAATGTAGAGTAATAATTTAACTCATCGTCACCAAGGTGAATATAGCCAAATTATTCTCCTGAATACTTGTTGTAATTAAGTTTTTCCTTGATTTTTGTTTCATGGAAGGATTCTACAATACAACGTTGAGATTTTTTTCAGGCCTGCCTTTGTGTTAATTCATTACTCCATAATTAAAACCAATGATTGGACGACTAGCATTTTTATAGCTGTTAAGTGTCCTTCTACTTGGCAAAACTTGGTTAAAATTTTAGTATTACGTAATTCATCGTATGTAAAAGCAGACTGAATTGCAAGGGATAAACAAAAATTAATTATCATTGGATGATATTTTATTTTTTTAGAAGAAAATACTTTTTTTATGTTGCTCCCAAAACAATTTTATAAACGGTATAGCACTGTTTACATTTCTTGACATAATTACATTAATGTCCTCTGAAAGTTGATCATCAAGCTTTACGGCCAGTGTTGCAATTTCATTTTCCTTTCTAACTACAGCTTTTTCTTGTTGTAATGCTAATTTACTATGGTGTGGGCGTATTCTTGATAGTGGCGAATTAAGATGGGACTGTGTATTTGGTTTAGCAGTTTTTTTTTTTTGTTGCATTGCTTTCATAATCCAAACAAAAATCGCAACAAAGGGCATCAGTTAATACAATTTCACAGTTTAACGGCCTTGCACATTGTATAGCATTTCAATAATTTGTGGTTTCTTCGTTCAAATTAATCTTCTGATGGATGATTTTCTGATTTTTCGAAATGTATGAAAACATGTATCATCAACAGACCGTCGATGATAGCTGTAGATGTCGAAACGTAGCCTAAAATAAATTTGCTTGTTCATGAAATTAAAAATTCTTCATAATTCATTATGACTGAACAAATAAGCGAAAACATTTTTAAAGAAATGTGTCTCTGAATTTAATCACGTCTAGACATGCCGTGACTGGTCTTGTATTCTTAGACATCGTATCAGTTTTAGGCCTATTTTTTATATATACATACCTAAATCTTAATTTAGTTACCCCATAATAGGAAGTAAAATTGTAACGAGAGAAATTAATCGGGGTCAATTACATATTTAACATATTACCATTTCTAACCTGGCGCTTGCAATTTGTGTATATTCCTTTTGTTTCAGGAAACTAACGATTTTTATTCATTTTCTGTTGTATACATATTCATGCATGTTAATATAATTAATCTTGTTACTGAAATTTTACATTATCATATATATAAACTAAAACAAAGCTTTCTTAATTTAGGGTTAGATACTTGCAAAGCGCAACCAAGACATCGGGAAATCTCGAGCGTTTGATGAATCTGCAGTAGAGGTATGCTACGACACAATAACAACCTGGAACAATCCATTCCTTAAAAGCAGTTCGCTCATAAGCTTTTCTTCAGGAATTGCTGCTTCAGACGAAATAAAGAACGATTTATTACGCGCCAAAGACTTAGGTAAAAAGCAGATTAACGACTTTATCATTAAGCGAATCGATTCAAACCAGGTAGAGTTCCACAACCCTATAAAAAAAATATGGCTTGAAAAAATTCGGCACCTCGTCGCAGAAGAAAGTCATCCAAGTAAAAGGCTGCAACGTGGAAATGAACTGTAATCGAGAAATTTTTGCTCGGCTTTTAAGAAATCGCATGGAAAATATTAAGGATGTTTTATGTTTTGAACTTTCTCTAATCCCATTGTCGTTAGCGAATTCTTATGGGAATTTAAAGAAAAACGTAAGGTCCAAACTCTTTTAGCACCTGAAACCTTCAATACCAATGGTCACAACAATTCCTCAAAACACATCGTTTATATTTGACGGAATAGTCCTGCTCCAAAAACTTCTACTAACACTGACAACCTTCGGAGTGATTTCAGACTACATTCTTACTGAACTGACAAAAGGCTCTTTATCGCTATCATGCTTCGTAACGAACCATTATGTCCCACTCTCAGTTAAATCTATGGCGCGAGGTTTAAGATCAAAAGACGGGTTAATTAGAATTGTTGCATCGCGAAGAGATCAACCAAAAACAAGATAGTTTAGCGAACTTAAGCAATTCCTAGAAAAAGATCGTATTATTAAGTTTTTAATAAAAAATTGGTCAAAAAACATGAACCAGATCGATTAGAGGGTAAAGAACTATATGTTACATGCAAAAATAATGCTTTTCGTATTACTGCCAACAACGATGTTATCCGAATGAAAGTAATACAAGAACTTCAGAGCGAACAAGACGAAGCAGGTACACAAATGTTCCTATGTGCAATGTACGCCATCGATTTAGGTTTTGAGTATGTAAGAATCATCACAGTAGATTCTGATGTAGCAATACTGGCGATATACTACCAGCTAAGTTGAAATTCTCGATATTTCTTGAAATGGGAATCGCGGCAAAACTCGTATAAATGTAACGCTGTGAATCTGTTGCACCATGTTATGTTGATGCAGCAACTGTGGAAACGAGAAAGTGTCGTAGGGATGGTTCTAATACCGACAGTTCAGAAGATTTTTTCTCATCACAGAATGAACTGACAGAAGACGAAGATAATTAACTTTTTTAAAATATCTCTTTTCTTTACTTATCTCTATAAACCAGTATTAGGAGATTATTTTATTTTTTGTTATAATTTTCCTAATTCATATTTGTTATTGTTGGATCTCTTATGTGTTGAATATAGGGTTTTATCAGAAAAATTAGGTTTGCTGACAACTTTTTTTTGAAACCTGAAATAATTACCTACAGAATTAAATAGGTTTAAATTTGCCCTCCACACAAATGAGGTTGATACACCCTGGGTAATAGACTAACACAAATAAAAGCAACGACGATTAAAGTTTCTGAAGAAAACTCGAATTTTAGTCAGATTTTTTTCAGTTTTTTGCGTTTTTAGTGTGAAAGGTGAACTTGGTGATAACTAAAGATATCTAAAAAAAAATTATCATACATAGTGATTATACATTTTCAGTTCTTATTTCAATATTATTTCCAAAAAACTTAGATGTTCTCTTAGTAACTTTTTTTCATTAAAATTCTTAAAAAGTACTAAAATATTAGTCACTGAGACCGAAATCACCCTTACAAGTTCACTAATTTTAGGACTTCTTTGCTTGAACTTGCTAGTAAATAATTTTAAACCCATATCTTAGTTGAATTTTAGCCAAATTTTTACTATTTTTATGAAAGGTCAACTTGGTTCATATCAAATATTTTGAAACAACTTTTTAATACATACAGCTAACGTGATTATTTTCGAGACCTTATTAGAGGTTTTTTGTAAAAATAAGTTCTGAAAAACCTCATTTTTCGTAAAAATAGACCTCAAATCTCAATGTACCCTATAGAATAGGGCCAACTGTGACCAAAATCATTCTCACCAGGCAATTAAATTCGATGATTCAAAAAATCTAATGGTATAGCTATATGAAAATCATCATAAGAATTTCTCCCTCTCCAGGTGCCCTCACTCCAATATTACCTGGACAAAATTTAAAAACATTTTCTTTTTAAACAATACCTTTAACTGTAAAAATCTATAAGAAAAAGTATTGGGTTAATATTTCAACACCAAATTTAATCATTTTTCATCGTGTGACATCTATTAACGTGTAAGAAACCAACATAGACAAATTTTTTACTACCACTGTTTTTGTATGGTCCATTAAGTTAAAGTAAATTTCTATTTCTACTGTTTTTCATGATCCATTAGGTTAATTTAATTTTTTACTTCTACTGTTTTTGTATGGTCCATGCAGTTAATGTAAACTTATATTTTCTACTGATTTTGTATGGTCTACTAAGTGAATTTAAATTTAAATTGGAATTAAGGGTTAAGTGATCACCAAGGGGAATTACGGCTAGGGTATCTCGTTATACTTTTTTACGATATCAATTCCCATATTTAACCTACACAGTAAATAGATTATTTATAAACTAGTTGTATATTTTCATTTTAATAAAAGGTAAAAGCATCCAATCAATGGAGGAAACAGTTTAGTTTATTTGGTAAATAAAAGCTTGTTTACATCTCACATTTTTACACGGAATTTACACGATAGCTTATTCCTCTATTCTACGGGAAAAATAAACATAAAAAGACAATAGTGTGTTTAAACATCGGGCAACACTACAATTTTTTTCTCCATTGTTGGTTTTATTGTCAAAGATTCTTTAAATATCTCATTCAAAATATTCAATGCGTTAAGCGAGTGTATGCGTGTTAGTTCATCAATGTCATGCTCATGGACATGCTTTAGTAGCCGATATATTTTAGGTAACTCATCTGAAGCGATCTGAAACCAAATATAAAAGATAACATAATAAACAAGTGCGTAAGTGAATAATAAAACAAAAGAAACCTCAAACCTCAAATATCAAAATCATAATGGCAAAAGTTCGTAATAAATCTAACAAAATCCGAATTGAATGGAAATTTCACTAAAATTACATGCTATGAGCAATAAAATAAATGGAAACGTCACTAAACATATACTATGAGCAATAAAATCTGAGCAGAATACAAACGTCACTATAAATCGCATACTATGAGCAATAAAAATTGGAGCTGAATAGAAGACTATAATAGATTATAATAGAACACTAAAAATAGCATACTATGAGCTTGAAAATTAAAAAAAAAAAAAAAAAAAATTGAGCAGAACGAAAACCTAGATAATCAAGTGATGCAAATTCATTTTTTAATAATTTGTAAACTGCTTTAAAAAAAAAAAAAAAAAAAAACCCCAAAATTTCGTAAGAAAGCTTCTTCTTCTTCTTTGGTTTAAAAACTTGGTTTTTTTTTAACAATGAAAGAAATATTTAAACGACTGTACTGTTAAAATGACCATATTTGATCCCAGTAGAAAACAAATTACTGATACGACCTAGTACTAAATATTTTTGAAATCATTAATGAATAATAACCATTTTACATGTAACCTGACAATCTGGGGATAAATTTATAAACTTAAAAATTTACTTGTGTGACTTTGTGACTGGTGCCTTTAAATAGCATGGAGAACACTTGTATAGAAGCTCTTCTAACTTCTGGGGATGGGTCACTTGAAACAATGCACTCAATAGCAGAAAAAACCTGAAGTACAAAGATTTTTAATAGAAATATTGGAAATAACCGAAATAGCTTCAGTTTAGGTCATTCTTAGTTCTTTTTTTTTTTTTTAGATTTTGTATTTCTTAGTTTCCTAAAAAGTCTTTGTGACCATATTGAACGTCATTTTCTCAGATTCCACTCTTTTAAACTTTAAATCTACAATTCTAATTACTCTCTCATGACTTTATTGGAATTCAAATGCTTTTTACTTTATGAGAATGAAATTTGAACTAACACAAAACTGGAATATACATACTTGAAAACTCAAAGTATGGCACTCACTGATTATTTTAGGCATGACACTCTGGGCATAGCATCCGAGAATAAAAAATTTGTTTCTTTTTTTTTTCAAAATTATTTGCTAACTGAAAGAATGGGAACATCGTTTATTAAAAAAATAAAATGCAATAGGATATATTTTGAAAACTTTGTTAAAATTTCGTTTTTAAGCGTATTAAATCCAAACATTCTCCGAAAATTAAATCATCATTTCGCGTCGCCTAGATAATGAATTTCAAAAATTAAAACAAGCTGTCAAACGCACATATAAAATTAAAACGCAAGATGCGTTTTGAATAGAGAAAAATAAATTTGACAGCAACGTAAATAAGTATGCAAAATTTAACGTTTAGCAAAACAAAATCGATCCAGTAGCTATTTTCAAGATTTACCTCTAAAAGATAATTCATGATTCCGTGTTGTAGGACTTCAAATGCATCCCCTATAGCTGACATACTGCTAGCACGAATTGATGGGTTAGCATCTTTTAAACCAATGAGAAGAGCAGGTAACAATACATGAGAATAGACAGGTAACATGTCAGCACAGATACGAATAGACTTAACTATAGCTTCACAAAGTTTCATCCGAAGTTCTACAGAAATATCTCCCTTTTTGTCTAAAACAAATTGACTTCAAAATCTTATAACAATTTATTTTCGAACATGGATACACTACAAAAAATGAAAGTTACTAACTTTACAAGTGAAGTTATGTTCATTTAAAACCATTCATAAACATGTTAGTATCTTCAATTTGCATTTCAAAGCATTGCGGTTTGCAATTTTAAGCATCTTTATAATTTGGGGAAAATTATCGTATAAATTCCCAAACTCTTTTCATATAAAATTAAAAAAAGTTTTTGAATCATCGAAGTAAATGGCCTGGTAAGGACGATCTTTTTTAAAGAGCTACCACCTTTACTGCTTGACTGTAGTAGAATCGGTTGGCACCAAAAATCATACTTAATATCATATTAGTCTAATTTCACAAAAGACCATCCCTCGGCTATCCCCAGAAGAATTTACTAGAAAATAATTCCTGACCCCACAGTATGAATTCTCTGACAATTAAAATTATTATATTCCATGATAATTATCTATTCTTTAAACAATTTTTTCACCCAAGCCCTAGACTTGCTTCCAGTCATTCAGAAAATCATACGCTTAACACAGATGAGAAATTATGTTTTAAATAAGGAGGTTATTGGTGTAAAATGATAATTACTCTTAACGAGACACAACTAAAGGTCATTGCAGATTAATTGGAGGATTGTTCATGAGGTGTACAAACATACCCCACACTTTAAGGTGGTACTATGGCAGGTTTTCTAATGATGAATTTTGAAGCGATGAATTATAGTGCTGAGGAAAGAAAAAAAAAACATCTTCCTGTAGAACTTTTGTTCGAATTAGGCTATAATTTGAAAAAATCAAAATTTACCCTTGAATAGTGAAAACTTTTGGCATAACACAGGTAATACTTTCGCGTGATTGACATCAACAAGAGAAGAAAGGCCCTCCACTGCAACAAGATAAAGGTAACTATCGTCATGTGATAGGTTTCTTTCAAACACTTCTAAATATTGAATTTAAAATGTATGATAAATGATTTTCTCAAATTTAGATTAAAATAAAATAAAAACGATCAAATAAGCCTTAACCCCTCAAAAATTTTACTTGTAAATTTTACTATTTTGGTGTTTTTCATTAATTTTTGTCAACATAGACCAACAAGGAAACAAGGCAGAGGTTTAATTCAATAAAAGTAAGAGTTTGGTATTTTATAACTGAGCAAACCTTCAGGTGAGACAAAATCAATTTTTTAAGATTTATATTTAAGAAAGAACTATAAACATTTGATGCTGAAATGATTTAAAAATTAACAAACATTGTGGCTGCCCTCGTTTTTAAGATTTTTTTGATGTTAAAAGCTAACGAATAAATTGTTCCACTACTATTAAACTTTTGATAGTCATGACTCCGCAAATTTTGGAAAACCCCGTCAGTTTGTTCCATTTTCAAAGATTGACGAGAAATTTGACTTTCCACAATATTGTCCCATTTTCCAATTTCTCGAAATACTGCTAAAATGCTGACCTGACAAACATAACATAAGGGATGGTTAGAGAACTCGATTGGTTATAACTATTCATCAATAACAGATAAAATAAAATAAAGTAAAAAAATATCAAATAATATTAACATGAACATTTAAAAACTGCCGTTAGTTAATGATACGGAAAACGGAAATAAAAAAAACATTAGACTTTTGTATATTGTGGTTTCAGTAAGTTCAACAGGGTGGGAAGGGTGGGGATGAAAGTTTCTATCGAAAGAAGCACAAGGACTGAAATATTAAACTTCCTTCCACGGGTAAAATTGCCTATTTAAATTTCTATATTAATAATTTTTCAAATAAAGTATCTAATGTTTGAAAGTTAACACTATTAATAAGTTTAATATCATTCCAAAATGATGGATTCATATAAGTAACGCAATTTTGGAATTTAATTAATTAACTTTTCAAATTCGTCGACTGAGTAGTCACTATATTTAGGCTGCTACTTGCATACGCTTACTAACATATTCATCATCATATTGCTTCCAGGTTGGTTGTCAGTCGTTTTTTGGTACTTTACAGACTTGCAAAAAAAATTTTTTTTATTAATTTTTTGAATGACCGCCTTAAACATCGTTAATTCTTTAAAGCTCTTGAACTTCTTTAAAATTTTCAAAATATATTCTTTTCCTGAAAATCTAAACTTTGGTGATCCATACCTTTAATAGGCTATTTAACATCTAAATACTAAACAAAAGACTATAGGCAGACAATTCATAATAAAGCCCAAAAAAATTAACCTGAACTTCTACAATAAAAAAAAGAAATCACGTATAACTTTAGATTGTGAGGTTAAACCTCACAAAAGTCTTCATTGTAGCCATTTACTTAATCACGCCATACATAAAATCATCGCTTAAGATAATTTGATTTGTTTAAGTCCATACCTTGTAATTTTTCCAGGTTTTTCAATGCCCAACTATTTCTGCATCTTATTAATTTGTTGAGTTGCATCAATGCGTGACCTCTTGTTGGTAGCAAAGGATCTAACAAATCCTTCATTGCATCATCATACGCAGACTTGCTTTTATAGTCTAAAAAAAGAAAACGTAAATTACACACCCGCATAACTTCTCAAGATCAATTTAAGCGAGATAAATATTCATCAAACCGAAATTTAGCTTAAGTTTTCTGAAAAAGAGTCACATGACTTGAGACCGACAATAATTTATGTTATCAAATACTGTTAAATTTTATGAATAAAAATTTTAAAACAACTTTAGACCTTTAAAATAACATTGAATTACACGTGGTAGATCATTTTAGGCTATCAAAAAGTTTAAATCGAAGGCTTCAAACAGTATTTCATAAAAATTATATTTAACAATGTTCCACTCCCACCAACCCATATCTAAATAAAAAAATTCTTTCTATCCTCTCAGATTTAATAACAAAAAATATGAATTTAATCCTGTATATTGGAAGATCATCTTCAGCCATTTTTTTTTTCAAAAAAAATTTTTTTTTTTTTTTTTCAATATTTTACCTGTTTCTGTCATTTGGTTTTAAAAACCAGTACTGTATGATGGTGAAACGGAACCATGGGTAGCTATAAAAATATGCAGATCATTGGCCATCTTTTGACTACCTTTAACAGAGTGATGAATAGAAATGCCTTTAAGAGCAGGAAGTAAATCGTGGAGTATTTTAAAGTCAGCACCTGATAGCTAAAAAGTGTTAGAATAATAAATTAAAGTAATATTTTTGATAATGTAAGTTAAGACCAAGTGCAATCTTTATAGATTTTATAGTACAAAATACAAAAGACATAGTAATAATATATGGACCCGTGACTGTACCAAGATATATTCCTAATATTGGAACCGATGAAGTAAAAACAACTTAGAACATATAAATATCATAGAAACAAATATTTAAGACTAATTTATATCCCAGAAAGACATATATATATATTACTTTAAATTATATTACTTATATATTACTATTTCATTTTTTTTTAAAATCTAACTTATAGCATTTTCAAGAATTTTGTATTATGAGCTATAAAACACAACTTACGGTTGCCATGAAAAAGCAAATTAACTAAATTAACCTCACAGAGGATGGATATCAATGATTAAAAAAAATTCACAAAAGTATAACAAAATTAGCAAATTTGTATTCTAAAACAAATTTTGCATGTCGCTATTTGATATTTACAACGTGCAATCAAATGTAATACAAGAATTACTAATCAATAAATTCATTGGAAATTCCTTGATTTTAATAACTTCCAAATGAATTAAAACTCAACATGGTCATTTGTTAAATAAATAAAATTTCTTGCAATGTGAAATAAGCGACAGCTTTATGATTAATGAACCACAGTAGAGAAATAACAAATCATCAACAACATCTGTATAGAAAACATATCGACACAAAATCTCATGACATCTATGATTGATCACAGCACCTACTATTGAAATATTAATTCCTGTTGCTCTGAAAATTTTCCAAATCTTTTATTCAATGACAGTCACCACAAAAAGAAAATGTACTTTTAGAGATAAGGTGAGATCTTGGTAAACGGTTCTCATATCTGTTATAGCAGTTTTTCAAAGTTAAATTTTCACGAGAAGAAAAATATGAAATATCAATCTTTTCTTCAAGAATTAAATATTTTCCAGGTTCATAAACTTCTATACATGATTTAAAAATTATTTGTCTTAAAAAGAATTTTGTTTTCCCCACATTTGTCTAATTTTATATGCAACACAGGTGTGACCATTCCTAAATTGATAGTTGAAGATTTCCGTTTACAGAATCTTCAATTCATGAAACAAGTTATTTAGGCTCGTTAATTTTCTTGAGTACCACCACTAAAAAAAAAGTTTTCTGGTCAAGCTCTCAAAGTTTGGAAAAAATTTAGGTGTGAGGACTTGCTCGTGGTTTACCTATTATATTACACAGAAAGGCAATACCAAAATATCTATTTTGCAAGATGTCTAGATTTCCTCTCTGAAATTTTTAAATAGAGCTAAGATATCACCTTGCAATTGTGGTGGCATCACATCTATATAATCTAATTGGTTTAATAAAATAATTTGATATTCTATATAATTTAAAGATATTATTAAGTTTTCACTTTTTATGGAAACAAATGTCTCTTTGAAGTTTATCAAAATATAGCATTATCATTATAATTTCCTTAAATAATCTCTCGGAACTGAGATTTTTGGGTTTGTAAAACTACCCTTATGTAAGCAATTTTGGCACTTGAGCCAAAAATTATACATCTCTGTACACAGAAGCAGAATAAATTATTGAAACCCTATCAATTGGGGTTGAACGCAAGAATTGCTAAAGATTGTTATTTGATTAATCTGATTTTATTGTTCGAATGTCCATCCTGAGAAAAACAGATTAGCATGGAAGTCAATTGTAACAACCCAGACTTTATTTTAGGACTAAAAATTACCACGTTTGCATTTAAAAAAATTTTTTTCCAAACTCTAAGATCTTGACGCACCCTAAAACCCAGTAGTAGCTTTATGCAAAACCTGAAATAAACTTGAAGATCAGTTTTCATGGAATTTTGAAAAGTCATTTTGACCCTAAAAACCTGATTTTTGAGAAAATTTGGGTATGGCCAGAGAGTGAGAGAATTTTTTCGAGAAATAAAGCTCTGCCACTTCTCACTGCTTAGGAGCTTGTAACTCTATGAAAAAAATGACAAAATCCAATGAACCGCTTTTCAAAAAACGTCATTTTGAACTGACAGAAGGATACAAATTCATATTAAACCAATAACCAGTCATTTTTAGTTTATTTGTGAATACCAGCAATAATCATAAAACTTTCAAAGTTCTAAGTAATCTTGCTTGCTTCTCCCAAAGTAAAAGCACATTTGTTAAATGTAGAAAAGAAGTTGAGTTTAGAACTTTATTTAAAAAAAAAACAAAAATGTAAGTGTCAAACTGAATTGGACAGTGAAGAAACTTAATTTTTAAACTATTGGTATATGGGGGACAAGGGATTTTATACTCTAGAGTGGGAGGCCAGAGGGCCTCGTGGCACCGCCCAGGGTCCTCACGCACATAATGATTCATAAATAAAAATGTATGCTAAACACACCCTCAAGCACATCATTATTCAAATACAAATGTATGCTAAGCACACCCTCACGTACATAAATAATTCATAATTATGAGGATAGGGACATTTATACTCCTGAGTGGGAGGCCCGGAGTACCTCGCAGTGCCTCACAGGGCCCTCACGTACATAAATGTATGCCAATTGTGTATGTAGGTAACGCAGGCCTTCACGTACATAAATGATGGCCAGCTGTGCAATAGGTAATACCGGGATGACGTAAATAAATAATAATCCTCAAATTATAAGTAGGGTAACGCCAGGCATGCACACTTTTAAGTATTTCAATACCACAGGTGCCATTTTTTTCCAGATCACCAACTTACAGATTTAATCTCCCAGTGTAAAGCTGAATAAAGCCTTTTCAAAGGCTATGCGAGAGCATGTCACTCATTAAATGAACTGATTATTAGTTTGCGTAGCAGATCCGTAAGACCAGAATACAAAACATTTGATATTCCCACATTTAATTTCACCAAAGGACAGAAGAGTGAACATGACATGTTATATCAATGTGACTTAGGCAATTAAAAACTATACCGATGTTAAAAATCTAACGATTTAACAAAGATCTAATTCGTGTCGCACTTGCTATGAAAATGCAAACCAAAACCTTCATTCAAGCCTGTTTTTTGAAAACTAATAAAACTAACCTGCCCTGTTCCTAGCAATGTAGATAACAACATCAAACAAAGATCAATGCTCATACTGTCATTGTTTTTGCAGAACATCAATCCTGAATCATCAAGATCACTACAAGGCAACCATGTCAGTATATTCTTTATAAACAAAACTATCTGTGGAGTACTTTGTAAAACAGACTGACCAAAATTGTCCATGAGAGCAGATATCAAACTGATTATCTCAATTTTCAGTTTCAGTTGAGAAATATCTTCATCAATTTTGAGAAGTTCCTTTGAATGACCTAATAAATACAACATCAGCTTATTAAACTAGTCAATTGTAAATTAAAAACTGCTTGAAATATACACTCAGAGGTTCACACCAAATTTTCATTTGAAATATAGTGAAATAGGTTAAATATTTTTTTAATCAAATTTTCTGGAATTATTTCAGGATAAAGTTTATTTGAAACATGAGCTAAGGTAGTCAATATTATATAATTAAGCAATTTTTCTGCCTATTGATAAATTTGTGAAAATTATCACATACCACAGATATGTTAATCGAAGAAGAAAATTTAAATTTTATATATCTGGTAAAAAATAAATTGAGAAAATACCTGCCTCAGATGCTTCAGGTTTATTCACTTGTTGTATTATATCAAGAAGACGGGAAAGTAAGTCCACAAAAATATCCCCACGCGTTGTTTCCATGCCTTTGCCATTCAATAATACCATAATGATGTTTATTTTTTCATCAGTAGAAAATTCAATAAATTTAAAAGTAGCAGTACTTTTATCACTACAATAGGTTATTTGTAAATTTGGTGATATAACATCTGATGTGTTTATTAACTGCATCCAAGTGTAAATATAAGTAATAGAGTCTTTAATAGAAACTTTGGAAAAAATTTGAATAAGTATTGGCACAGTAGATTTCCTACAAAAATATTTTTAACATTTGCGATAAATTAATTAACAACATTAAAACTGAATTTAAAATAAAATAAATTTATCATCCTATTTATTTGCTTTATTTATTTATTTTTCTTACTTCTTTTAAAAGGCCTTTTTTTTTTCTTATTGCCTTAAAGATAGAGTTGTAGCTGTTTTAAGAATATTTGCTTCAGTGAACAAAATGAACGCTCAGAAATTTGACAAAAAGCCAGGATTAATGGTTTGAAATTTTTATAAAAAATCTTGGCCATGCTGCCCTTCAAGATAACTACAATATCAGAAATGATATTTCCTTTGAAAACCTACGTTGGAAAAATCGAAGCCTTAATTTTTGGAAAAAAATATCATTTTAAAACATTGTTTTAAAATTTATAATAATAGATTAGATGCGAACTGGAAGTTTATAGGATCCTTTAAAATATGTAAATAAATATTTACTAGTTAGTCATTTCAATCGCTATCTAAAAAATAATCCATTTTATTACATCAATCTAAAAGTGTTGCGCTCTTTTTTAATGACTCAATGTAAAATTTAAAAAAAAATTATAAAAATTTAAAAACCAGAGGTTAAAAAAAAAAAAAACTCACAAACCTGATTTTTGCGGATAGGAAGCAAAGTATAAATAGAGGATGTAGTATCTTTATGAACAAAGGAATGAATACATCAATATAGTGATATTTACACAGCTAGAACAAATATTATTAAAAATCATAAAAGATTCTGCTGACAAGCTAATTTTCACCTACTTTTAAGGCAAGGATTAATTAAAATTGTCGTGTTGTTTTTAAGTTTGGCTCACTTTGAGGCTAAGACCAATAACATTTTCAACTTTTTTTTTGCTTTGTTTTTTTAAAGATGACGTATGGTATAGATTGAACAATGACTTTTTTTTTTTTTTTTTTTTTTTGAAAAGCCAATGTATAAGAAACCCTCACCAAACTTCCACATTTTAATATAACAGAAGTTATGACCAATAGTGTAAAGAGAGTTTTTTTTGCTTAAAAATGGTCAATCTTTAGCTTATGAATTTCTGATATTTGTCTATTGCTTAGTCTGGGTTAAAAATACACAATATTTCAAACCGAAACTTAAACTACAGCAAAGTGTTTGGTGACAACACGACGCTATAAAACAATCGTTATTTTATTTAGCTATTAAATAATGTAGATTATTTTGTTAATATAAAAAAACCTTGCTTAAAAACATTACAAACGATTAAAAAAAAAAAAAAAAAAAAAAAAAAAAAAATTTAATTAAACTAACGAAAGGTTTTAGAAACCCTAATAATTTTTGAAGCAACTAAGTGTGTTTATTTTACCTAAAGAATTATATAACTTATACATTGATGAAAAATCAAAATACTTTTTTTTTTAGTAAAAATAAATAAATGTAATTATATCCTTATATATGTCCCTCCCCCTATTTATATTCGCGCAATAATTGTAACAATCAAACTTGCTGCAAAAGATCAACTCACATAATCACTAGTAAAATTAAATCATACAACTGTTAAATGAGCTTCAACAAAAGATTTTTTTTTTAAAATAAAATTAGCTTCCGCCTCAAAAAATAACTTTTTGAGTTTCATTTTTCTACAATTATTATTCAGCTATTCCATTAATTTTTAGATTATTTAAGAAGCGAAAACCTTAATTTGTAAGAACATCTAAGTTATGTATAGGATTTTATTAACAAAATATTCGGTTGTAACCAAATTTCCAAGTAAGAACTATACTTAAATTGTTGTCAGATCTTCCTCGATAAATAACTTTTTTATACAACTTAAGTTTTCTACGATAATAAACAATGTTGGTATTAATAAAATATGAGGGAATGAAAAAATAATATACAAGTTGTTTAATCGTTTATAAAAATGTTAAAATTATATAATTTTAAAACAATTCTAGAGCAGTATTTCAATTACTAAAAAAAACTTAGGGCTTTGCTTCAAACCCATTTATGACATTTGGAGCAGACTCCAAACCCCCAGCTCTAAACCCCCTGAATTTCCCAATCAAGGTCTAACAACCTCAATTAGAAACTTCTAGCTAACTCCCTGCATTTCTACCCACTAAAAATCTTAATTTCCACCTGAATTCCTGAAAACATAATGCAAAAAATGGCATGAGCAGATTCAAAGAATTATTTTACACCACAGGCTATTTTGTTTATTTTGACTATGAGAAAAATTTTGCTTTTATTTTCTAACTGCCTAAATGTAATTTTTGAAATAATGAAACAGCTTGATAAGCAAGATCTCGTAAAATAAACTGGACTTTTGATTTAAACATATATTAAGAACTGGCACAGAAAATTAATAAACAAATTTTTGAAAATTTGGTCTGTTTTTTTTTTTTTTTTTTTTTTACCAGAAAATCAAGCAAAAGTGAATTTTTTAAAAACATTTGGTTTTTTCATGACATGAAAAATAGGAAAGACTTGGAGAACGGATATTCAGCAAGACCTAACAGATGTAAAGCTCAGAATAAAAAAAAAGTTATGAGTCTTAAAAGTGATCACAAATTGATACAATACACTTACATTAGACAAAAATGCAATTTCTTTCAATAGGCTGTGCTCTTTCAAATAAACCGTATCTATAGCAATTAAAAAACACAAGTTTGTACACTTCAACAAAGTATCACAAATAAATTATTTAGAAAGGTCTAGTTTATTTTTTTTGATTTATTACCTATTGGTCCTCCTTTTGGCTATGCCATTAAAGTTAACTTTTTCTAAATGAACGCAAAACTAACCCTTCAAATTACATGCTTGTGTGAATGCTCCAAAAGATGGGTTACCCCTTGGATTTAATATTAGCATATACAGCCCTTATCCTAGCGATTTTGTATGCCAATGTTCAAACTCAAAACTTTTTCTCAGGTAATATACATCACTCAATTTTTTGTGTTATAATAGTATAATAACCCTGGTACATATCCTAAGTAACCATTAAAACAACCCAGGGACCAGAAAATCACAATGAAAATTAGTACTAGGGCTGGGAATATACAAAGAAAATTTTTGCCAGTTTTTTTGGTTCAACTCTCTAGAATTGGCCCAACTCCTCATCACTCACTAAAATGTTGACAAAATGTTGATATCAAAGTCATTTTGATAAAATCAATGACTTTTTTTTGACACTCACTTCCGTTATTAAAGGAAAAAACCAGGTCAAAAAGCTAAACCAAATAATCTCTTAATACACTTTGGGTAAAAGAAAACATAATCGAGGTAACACACAAATAGCAACTACTAGTAAATATTTATATATAGATAATTATATATTTTTTATTAAGAAATTTTTTAAAAAACAAACATAGATATGCCTATTTTATTCTTATTTTTTTTTTGAAAACTAATTTAATTTTGACACGAATATTGGAAACTTTCTTGAGTAAAGATTGAAGTATTAAACGTTTCTTTAACCTTTGTTTTGGACCAGTGCTTAAGCCCCTTTAAGAGGTTTTAACCTTGTTGTACTTTTAGAAAAGAATACATTTGAAACATTAGTCATAATCTTTGTTTTTTTCAGAAGTATTTTTTCTTCTTTTACACAAACATTGTGTTTTTTTTTAAAATTTATTCTTGTATTTAAAATGGGTAACTGTTAAAAAAAGAACTGATTTCTTTTGTTTAATTAAAAATAAAGACGAAAATAATTTAATCATTTGTTTATGGACGAATGGCAACTCTTCTCCGTCACCAGAAGAATAATCATTCTACAATAAAAGGTCTGAACCATCATCCAGGACAAAATTTGTGACCTCTTGGTCACAAAACGGTCATATTCTGCAGAATATGACCGTTTTTTCACTGCAATGTTTTTTTGTTTTTTTTTTTTTAATGTAATAATTGTTGACGTAGTTGCTGTACAGAAGCCATTTTCAGCTTAAAAGTTTTGCAGAACATTCAGGATTAATAAAATCCAAGTTTGAACAGCGTTATGCTAATATTAACAATACACTTTTCCTCCCACTCTAGAAAAATAAAGCCTTTCAACCCGCTGAATTTCAGTTTTATTTAGGGTTTCCACAGACCTTGTTCGTCTGTAAAAACTGCATAAAAAATATTCATGCAAAACTATTAAAAGTCAAATGGATTACTAACACACAGATGCTTTTTAATGAGAAATCTTATAATATTAGAAATTAGAAATCTTATTTGCCATTATCATAAATTTGCATTGAATTCCAGTTTTTCAAGCTTCATAGAAATTTATAATTAAAATTAAGCAATTTCAATACAGCTAGACAGCCGCAATATATAAAGTTATACATTTTAAGAAAATTATATAAATAAATATACTATTTTTTCGTATGAAGGTTTATAATCTGTTTTCTTTCTCTTGCACATTTGTAAAAATCTTTCATATTAACTTATTGTGATGTAAATAATAAAAAAAAAATTGTTTAAATTTAGCATTTAGTAATTATTAATAATCATAATTCTGTGCACAAGAAAACTTTTTCCTAATAGATGACAATAAGGGCCGAAGACCCAATTTCTGCCAAAGGCAAACCTAGCATATTGGGTCCAGAGGGCCCAAGATCTGCATATAATTATAAAAAATTGAAAAGAGGCAATTTATAATTAATCAATACCATTGTTTAATTTCCTTCTAACAGGTGTTTATACAGTTTTGAATATATTGATTGAAAATGAGGAAATGCCAAATATATATATAAATATATATATAATATATATATATGTGTGTATTATATAAATAT